>LDKF01002036.1:5996-20074 GCA_001026735.1 Rotylenchulus reniformis | reverse complement strand
CCCCCCCCCCTATCGATCGTCAATCGTAAGGATTTTTGAAAGTCAATCGTACGGAGGCGGGGGGTCGGGGAAAAAGGGAGGAAAAATCGAAAAAGGGAGTGAAAAGGGGGGAAATTTTTGACTAATTTTTCTTAGAGTGAGTCTAAAATTCCAAAATTTTCTCTGGCGGCCTCTATCGGGGCCGCCGACACCCCATATTAGAGTAAAATCTCTCCAAAAGCTACGCTAAGTAAGCAAAAAATTGACCAAATTTCTAAAGAAGCGAGTCCAAAATTTCAAATTTTGTGTTGCGTCCCTAGCAGAAGTCCATCGATGCTGATCATGATCACGCCCGATGAACATTACCCAATGAACATGATTGATTTTCTACGGGGCATTTCCCGCAACTATGTTATGGACCCAGGGGCCAGGGCCTGAATTTTTATAACTGAATTTAAAATGTCTATGTCAAGATTCTTCACTTCCCAATGTCAACCTTTCAAAAAATGTCACGTTTCAATTGTTAAATGTTATTAAAATTATTTTACAATTTGTACAAAAATAGATAAAAAATATAGTTTATTTTTTAAATATTATTTTATTAAATTTTAGTAAAAAAATTTTTTTTCGAAAGTGCATAAAGTGTGTCGCGTCAAAACGGCCGCGGCAAAACGGCCGCGGCAAAACGGCCGCGTCAAAACGGCCGCGGCAAAACGGTCTGCGGTAAACCGGCCCGCGTCAAACTGGCCGCGGCAAAACAGCCGCGTCAAAACGGCCGCGGTAAACTGTCCCATTCCCCCTGGATTCCCTCTGTTTTCTGCAAAAAATCCTGAACTCTTCCAGGCTTTTTCCTTGCTGTTAAGAAAAATAAGTGATTATTTTATTTTTAGAACCTTAAATTATGAAAAAAAATATATTATTCAATGATAAAAAAATCCCATAAAATAATAAATATACCATTTAGAACTCATAAAGTTTTAAATTTACTTTTGTTTTAATTTAAGATTTACATTTTTAGCCTCGTTTTTGCGAGAAATTTGCGGTCTGGGTCTCGGCGCCGGTACTATTCGGCGCCAAACCAAAAAGGTTGTTTCGATCCCAAAGGTTTAAAATAGAGTTCAAACCCGTAACGTAGTACGTGCACGAACTTCATGAAGTACGTGATTCGTTTTACTGTTTTTTTGACGACACGTGCTAATTCAAGTACCAGTTTTTTCACGTGCTTTTACTACGTGACTTCGCGTTATACGGGCAATACTCGAGTAAAATACGTACACTGGTACGTATTTTCACGAAATTTCCTGTACATAAGTATTACATAAAACATAACACACATACATACATACATAGAATGATGGAAAAGTTATTAAATTTTGTTTATCCATTCAATGAAATTCAAATAAAAATACTGAATCATTTAAATTTAAAGAAGTGGGACCGGACCGCCATTTTTTAGTATTGGCGCCGAAACGGCGGCGCCGAAACGACTCGATCAGGAAATCTCGTTGTGATAAGCACTCCTGTGTTAGCACTTCTCCACCATTTTTGAGGCACTTTTATTTTAGCCATTCGGACAGGCTGATCTCTGCAATTCTGGAGCCATAGGCGTCGCCNCCCCCCCCCCCGAAAATTTTTCCTGGCGACGCCCTTGTCTGGAGCGTCTATTAGACTAGAATTTACGTTTTTTTATCAGGAATATAAGGAAGCAAATATAATTTTTTAATATTGGATTATGTTTTTATAGAAAAATTGGGCTTCTCTTATGTTTTTGCAGGGGAAATTTTTTTAGTTTTTTTACGATTTTATAAGAAGAAAAGCAGGATTTGGCATAATAAAATATAACGAGAATTTAATTTTATTGAAAAATCCTAGCAAAAAATAATTCATATGTTTAATTTTTTGAGAAATAAGATTTCCAGTAAGTTTTTAATATTTTTTAAAATAAATTTTAGGAACACAGGAACACTATTTAAAATTCTAAGAAAATCACAAAATAATAATAAAAAAACAAGAAAATGTGTTGTAAAATGTAGGTTAATGCTAAACTCCTCACCGACCAACCGATCGTCAGAAGCGCGAACAAGAAGCCCACATCGAATGGCTGGAGGACAGATTCTTGCTGTTGAAGCCAGGGAAACAGATGATCAGTGATCACTCTTCTGCTTCTCTGCCCTTTTAGCAAAAGATTTCGCAAAATTTTTTCCAATTTTCGATTTTTTTTTTGCTCTTTTTGATGAATTTGTTCATTTTTACTGATTTATGATTCATTCTACTATCCGTTCTAAATTTATTGTTTTTATTTTGAATAGAAGATAAGCATTCAAAAATGGGCAACATGCCAACCAGCAACGGCAACTCATCACTACCATCTGACGCCGGCAACAACAACAATGTTTCCAAGTTGAGCGCTTTGGCGGAGCAACTGCAGCTGACCAACAAAATGTATTTTTTTTAATAATTTCGGGTTTTAAAATCTTTTTCAAAAAAAAGAAATTTCGTTTTTCATTTTTTTTCAGCGACCTAAATTTTTATTACCATATTAGTTAATTATAATACAATCCAACAAGCCAAAATCCGATATCCGGATTTTTTCGATTAAATGCCAGGACTTCTCAAAATTGCGTACCTTTTCAACAAAATATTGAAAATTACAGAAATTTGAACTAAAAAATCCTCTTTCTTGTTCCTTTTTTAACCTTCCAATCTATAGATCTATACCATTAAATTTTTGATAATTAGCAGACTAAATATTTCGAGAGCTAAAGCATAGCTGGTAAATCCTGCTTTTTTTAACACACCGCCAATTTTTTGGAATGAACTTTTTTATTAAATTAGATTTTTTAAATTCATACGCCTTTGGATTATATATACTTTTTATATAAATCATAAAAAAGAATAGAGTTGTATCAATAATATGATTTTTGATTTCAAAAATATTACTAGTTTTTTTTTGACATTTCTTACTAGGATATTTTTTTACAATTTCAGTGGTCCACGCCGCTTCTTCTGTGACGACGTGCTCCTCGATGTCCTGCACTTTCTGCGGCGCAAAGAGCACGCGCAAGTCCGTCTGGCATGCCGGCGTCTGCTGTGGCTCAGCGACACTGCTTGCGCACGCTATCCACCGCGAGTGGTGCATCATCTCGAGGTGGGTGCGACCGGAAAATTAAGATTTGAATTTTAATCAAATATCAAAAGGAAAAATCGATCTTCCTCACAATCAGTGGTGTAGGCAGAAAAAAATGAGGGGAGGGGAATGGGAGGATGCGGTTGGCGATGCTGGGGAAAATTGTTTGAACTTTTATAAAATTTCTTAAGGAAATTGACCTAATTTTTGCTTTTGGTGAAAAAAATTTTTGAAAAAAATTCCCCCTCCCCACTGGCTACACAATCACAAAAAAATTAATATTCCGTTCAGGTGAGCGGTTTTTCGCTCTTCAACCGTTTGCCGATCGCCAATTCCATACGCGTCCATCCTGTCTCCGGCAGTTCCTACTTGGCCGAATTTCCAACTATGGCACCACCCGAAGACATTGTCCATCTGTCCCGGTTGGAGATCAGCGACATCATCGGCCTTGAACTGCTCCGTTTTCTGCGATTTTCTGCCCGATTGTTTGGCAAATGTTATATGGCGTTCTCTGGTGAGCTTGGCTGTTTTATGGGTTATAAAAACTCCTTAAAAATCTAACTTTACGCTTTATCTAACCCATATTCCTTCCAGATTTCGACAACTTTGTCCGTCACTACTCCGCCAAATTCATCGCCTACTTCTTCGGCCTCTTCCCCTCCGGATCCAATCGTACCATTGAACTGTGTCGTCTCTCCTACCTGGCTGCTCCTCTGTTCCGTGATCATCCTTCGATGTTCGACTGTACTATATTGAACATCGAGTGCTTGGACTCATTTCCATTGGGTGGGTAGCATACATTAACAAGATTAACAAGGGGGAGTCAACCTTTGGGCCTGGATCGGCGATTGACCCCCTTTCTTCCCCAAGAGCGCCGCCAGAAAAAAAATTCAGGGGGAGGGCTGAACTTCGCTGATGAACAAAAAAAAATCGAGAAAAAAATTATGATCTTAGATTTTTGACATTTTTCTAAGAAATTCGATCTTTTTTGCTTAAAGAATGTTAAGAGATGATACTCGCCGGTCCCGATAGCAGAAGAAAATTTGAAAGTTTTCCCCTTTTTTGAGAAGAAAATTGGTCATTTTTGTGTATTTTTTCCCATTTTTTTCTTTCGAGAGGGGGTTGACTAAGAGAGGTTTCTTGACTAAGGGACTGAGGTTGACTAAGGGAGGGGGGGGGGGGGCTTTAGCCCGGTCAGCCCCCCTTGGCGGCGCCCTTGTTCTCCCCTCAGAGGCCCAAAATTCTACGATCGAGACGAGATTTTTGTAGGACTGCTCGAGACTCTCGAGTCGAGATTTTTCTCGTTTTTTTACTCTCGGTCTCGTTTTTCGGGTGCAAATTCTCGAAAAACTAGAAATTTCTGGATATTCTGGGATTTTCCCGAAAATTTGATACAGTCATCCGTATCAAGTCAGAATATTGAAAACTTCTACTTCCAAAAAATACTCACAGAAGACGGGATAAATCATGAATATTGATGTCTTATAATATTTCCATGCCAAATCGATCATTTTATCGACAAAATACTTTTTTTGAAAATTTCCAAAAACATGGTATTGTATAAGTACCCCAGTTCCCAGTTTGTAATATAAAATAGCGCTAAAAATTAGACATACCAGGTCGTACCATAAAAAAGTTCGTTTGGATTAAGGACTTATTCAGCTTTCTAAAAAGTTCAAAAAAGAACCCAATGAGCTTACTTTCGCCTGTAATTAGTTAATATAGGATTATACACACCAAAATAAGATCATTAGAGTGAAACTCATTTAATATTATGGCATGAATAGACCAAAAAAGTACAAAAACCCATTTTAAATGAGATTTAAACATGGGGTCAAAATCAAATTTTCATGAATATTCAAACAAATTATTTTTTGTTCAAAACAGCCTTGATGAGCGCATTTTTCATCCTGTTCTATTAAATTTCTGAAAATCTGTAATTTTCCTTGCTTAATCACACTCCAAAGACAAGCAATTTTTCATTGCTGATTTGGTGGACACGTCGGTAACAGAACACTTAAGGGACCAAAAAAATTTCTTAGGAATAACATTTAGAAACCATCGCTATTCAATTATGATAGGCCTATA
This sequence comes from Rotylenchulus reniformis, assembly GCA_001026735.1. Taxonomy (NCBI): domain Eukaryota; kingdom Metazoa; phylum Nematoda; class Chromadorea; order Rhabditida; family Hoplolaimidae; genus Rotylenchulus; species Rotylenchulus reniformis. The sequence goes on along the minus strand of LDKF01002036.1, from coordinate 14,880 downwards.
TCTTGGCTATAATTCGGTACAGAAGATTTTTGCATGCCACTTTTCTCTATCGATCTAGACCTTTTTGTCCTTGATGAATGGACTTTTGGACCATCCCTAAAGATTCGTGCTTCTTTATCCTAAACTGAATTTCTAGACTGTTTTTAAAGCCATAAAACAAAGGAATGTATCTGTTTTTAATACTTTATTAATATTTTAGTCCAGTTGCACCGAATTTTTTCAGTTTTTGAGTTGGATGTGTAAAATGGTCCAAAAAATTTCCTTAGATTTAAATATTTTCTATAGTCTAACTCTTGTTAAAAAGGTCGCACACAACCAAATACGGTATGAATCGATAGAAAACAATCAGGAGAATGTAAATATGTGCATAACTTGGTTAATGATGCGTTTCTAAAAGAAAGTTAAATTGAATAATAAAAAGCGAACTTTTTTATGGTACGACCTGGTATAATGAGCCTAAAACCATTTGGATTGGTCCATTGTGTAAAAAAAAATAATTTTGTTTCCAGACGCTCTCCAGTGCTGGCTTCACCTTGATGAGCAACTACCACCAAATCAGAAGTTGACTCGCTATCTGGTCATCTTTTTTAAAGACGAAGTCCATGAGAGCCACTCAATCGCTTCTGTGGGCCATTTTGTGCAGCAAATCAGACAGGTTATTCCTTAAAATATCGTAAAAAAATTTAACCTTACAAAATTTTTTTAATTTCTACGGAAATTTGGAAAATTGCTTGTTTTAAGCTTTAAGCACGGATCAACGGTCGTTAAAGCGCGAGCCAAAAACAGCCAATTTGGTAAATGAAATAGAAACATGTAGCTAGATCAATATATTTGTAAAAAATCTGATTTTTCGGACTTTGCAGTTTTTTTTATATATCCATTCAATGGCGTAGCTAGAAAAAATTTCAGAGGAGGGAATGGGGGGAGGGGGTCCCCGATAGGGGCCGCCGGGGAAAATTTTTTTGGTTTTATCAAATTTTCTTAAGGAAATTGATCAAATTTTTGCCTTTGGTGAAAAAAAATTTTCGAAAGTTTTTTCACAAAAATTAACAGGGCCCTTTTCATTTTTTTTGCTCGTGGTAAATTTCAGGGGGTGGAATTCCCCCCCCCCCCNCCCCCCCTTCCCCCGGCTACGCCATTTATTCATTAATATTTTAGGATTTTCGAAATGATGATTTTTTTAGATTAAAAAAAATAAATCTGATTTTCTGCATTTTTACTTTTATAGAATTGTTCTTTAACAAGAATTTATCTTTGTTGGCTAAATGGCAGTTTTACACCGATAACCCGTGCTTAATGCTTAAAGCAGGCGGATAAATTATATGGAAAATTTATTTCCGCACCAAAACATGAATTAAATCGCTCCATGGGCAAGGTTTTCTTATACATCAAGGATTTTATTTTTCCTATCACTTTTGCAAATGGAATACTACAAAATCCTCAAATAACGAATAGCCTAAATTTTAGCGCTTTTTGAATGCCACCTCTTGCTGCCCGTTCACTGTGGGGATTAGATTGTTCGAGGATTCCGACATTCCGGAACTGGACACATTTGTTGAGGACAACGAACGGACCGGGGAGGTGCTTGAATTTGGTTGGCTTCAGCTTCATCAAGTTCAAGTACTTTACCGAATGAGGAGAAAGCGACGAGAAAGTACAGGACAAGGGGAGGGCGACGGAGAAGCAGAGAAGGAAACGGTGGTGTACATCCGGGAAGTGGTGCAGGGGGACAAGTAACTGTTGGAGTCGTCGGAAGTCTGAGGAGTGGCGAAGCACTTATGCAAATTCCAAAGTCTGCCCAAAATTTCCTGCAATTTTATCTAAGTTTGAGCGCATTTTTCTATCTTTATCATTCCTTATATTTATAGCCGTGGAAAAATCGGAAATTCAAATTTCTACTTCCAATGAATCGAAAGCCTACTCCATTCCTTTGCTAAAGTATTCCTCCCTTCTCTCCATGCACCATCAAGTTGTGCTCTTATACTGATTTATGATTATCTTTTTGTTTGGACCAATCTCAACATTTATTTGTTTTGTTGTTGACATTTGGCCTTCCCTCACGCATTTTTGCTTATAAATATAAAAAATCGTCAATTTTTTCAAAAAATATTTTTTATGAACTTATTCAGTTGTACAGCTTTTTCATTCGTCATATCTGTTTAAAAATTAATTATTTTTTAAATTTTTTTGAAGAGAAAAAATGGAGAAAATTCCAAGCACCAGCAGCGAAAGCAATGTTTTGAAATTGGGCCTTTTAGCGGAACAACAACAGCAGCTGGCCGATGAGATGTGAGTTTTTTGATTGAATAAGTTTCTTGAAAAAATTTCGAAAAAATTTTCCTGTAAACTAACTGGGGCTAACTTTTTTATTATTATTATTAAATTTTCTAGAATTCACCGCCCATACGCAAATTGGCAATAATATCAATCAAAATCCAATATAAATAATTGAAAAATGAAATAAAAAACCACAATGGACAACATTAAAGAGTTTTAGTGATTTTGCTTCCTTCTCTATTTTTTCTATGATTAGCTTTGATATTTACAAGGGCGTAGCTAGAGGTTGGTTCCCCCCTCGAAAATTTTTCCTGGCTACGCCCTTGGATGTGGCTAGCTTATAGCAGTAGGAAACTTGGGGACGGAAATTTTGATTCGTGGTTTTTTGGCCTGAATATTTTTTTAAAAATTGAAATCTTTCAAATTTTCCACAATTTAGAAATTTGGGCTGGCCAAAATATGGAGCATAATTTCTATATCTATTTTCCTTTAAATTTAAATATAAGATTCTAAAAAAAATTTTGCGATCCATTTTCAGGTCTCCGTCCCCAAGTTTCTCACTGCCCAACTTGTACGAAATCACAATTAAAATTCATTTAATTAATTTTTTTTAAATTTTTCTAACAATGAATAAAATTATTTTATTTTCTTTTTTAATAAATTTATTTAAAAAAAAATACAGCTCTACGCACTTGGTGGAGTTCGAGGCCAAAGTGGGAATGGTCGGGACCCTCCAGCAATTGGCGCTGAAATGTTGGGAGGAGGCCAAGGAGCTGTTGTTGGAGGCCAAGGGCAAGTCCATGCAGAACGGGGTGAGAAAATTGTTGATTTTTTTTTTGGAATTTTTGGTTGCAATCTTGAAAAAATTGAAGTTCTGGGTTAAATTTAAAAAGGGAGGGGGTAATTAACTGAATTTTTTTCTGGCTTAAATTTAAAAAGAACTGAAATTCAGGGCGAATCGTTAAAAATTGAAACATGAATAGTTAGAACCCGAGGCTCAATTTTTTTTAATTTCGTTATTAATTAGATAATTCCGGCTTATTTCAATTTTACATGGTTCGAATTTCGAACAATTAACTGAATTAAAAAAAAATCAAAAACTGCATCAGCCTTTACTCACCCCACACCCCAGTGTTCGAAAATTAGAATTTATTATTAAAATTTTCGGAAAAAAATGTTTTTTTCCCGCAAAAAGTCCTGACAATTTTTTATTTTTCATTCCCAGCAGGCTACAAGCACTCCGACCACTTCTTCCTCACCAGTTGATCCTCGTCGGGCCAACTATCGCTCGCCGTCCAACAGTCGCAGCGACATCAACACCACCACCACAACGGTCGCCAATCGCCGCGGCGACCACTCGCTGATCTTCAACAGTCGCAGCGAGCAGCAGCGCAGGACCTTGACAGCTGAAAAGTCCTGGAGCATGGAACGGTTCATCACCTTGACGGAGGAGGAGGCGGGGGTGAATATTTATTCAAAACTATTTTTTAAAAATTCTATTTTTAATATGCAAAAGCAGTTTGCAGGAAATTGTAGTTTTATAAGTTAGATTTTTTGTCCTTAGACCTTTTATTATTTCATTAAGAAAAATCTTTTTGACATTTTTACTTAATACTTATGCCAATGCTAATTTTCATGATTTCAAAAAAAATTTCCGAAAATTTACACAGTCCGTTTGTTATTTTTTCACAAGCCTTAAACTTACAGAATTTCCACAGGTTGGTTACAGATGCTCAAAATTCGAAAAATCCAAGACCTATGAAATGTTTTTTAAACGTGGATGTTTTCCTTACAAGTTGTTCCGGAAAATGATTTTTGATTTGTTTAATAAAAAATAATTTAGGACTATCAACAACAGGTTTACACCAACGGCGCAAATGCGATGGACGACGATTCGGACTCGGATGTGGTGATTTTGGACGACGAGTAAAGTTGGCACAAAACGAAATTGATTTTTGATCTTCGGGTTTTTAAGGGTCTCAAAACACACATTTTTATTACTTTATTATGCCGCTTTGAAAAATTATTCTAAAATTTTATAGCCAGACCCAACAAAAATGCAAAAAAAAATTTCCACAGAAATTGGCGCTTTTCTTTACCAAAAATTCATTTTTTTCAGTGCTCAAACTTCATATAAATTTTCCTGAAATTATCCTTACCATTTACACCAATTTTCTGCTGTCTATGATAGCGCACGTATGATACGCATGATCAAAAAATTTAATATCTTTAGCCTATTGGACATTGGTTTCATCCTTTCGGAGATATTCGATCCATGCCATTTTAGGACTTTTAAGGTGAAAGCTAAAAATTTTGCAGTGAATTTATAATCATACGTGCAAACTATGCTTTCTCACATGCCATGTTTCTTTTCCTTATTCTTACCCTCATACACCTTGAATGTCAGAGCATTATCGATCTTCTTTGTTCATCCATATGCATTTGTTCTTTCCCATCAAAAAGAAAATTTCCGGTTTTTACATTACATTTTTTTATATTTTTAAAGCGCATTATTATTTCCTAAGAAGTGCGAAAATGTAAAACTAAACCATAAAAGCAAAAAGTATTTTAAACTCGATTTGTATTTACACTAGATTTGAATTTTTTAAAGCTATGGCAAAATTCCTCTTATTAGATTTAAATAAATTAAATTTTTAATTATTCAAACTAATTTTTATAAAATTTCATTAAAGAAATTAAGAATCGAAAATTCATTAATTGGATTTTCAAATTTCATTTTTGCACTTTTGAGAAAAATAATTTTTGCTATTAAGATATCTGATATCTGCTGATTTATCATATTTTTATTTTTTTGTTTATAAACTAGGTGGAGCCGAGGAAAGTGGATTGTATTGGTGGATTATATTCGAAAAGTTATATAAAGGATCCATGAATTCTGCCACATGATAATTCAGAGGAGGAAGGCAGCGCCTATGTTGGAAAAGCGCTTCGCGCTTAAAGACCTTCGGTTGCTAGAAAGTCCTATGTACGTCATTTTTTGTCAATTTAAGCCTGACTTTTTTTTGTTAGAGCTTATCTACCACTAAAATTTCGATTAATTGCCAAATCCAACAGATTAAAAATCAGCGTAAAAATCCATTGAAATGAAATGCTGTTTCCGCCCCTATGATTTTATGAAGCGTAAACATACCATGTTAAATGATTGTTGTTGTTTGTTTCTTTCCAATTATCCTTTTTTTCTGTGATATTTTGCAAGAAGGAATCCGCTTCAAAAGATCATAGAAAAGTCCCTTTCTATCGAAAGACTATTTTAATTCTATAACTTTTTACTATTAAAAAAATGCTATGACTCTTATCTATTTATTTAGCTTTCTTATTATAATATAATGCAAAGTTCATCAAGTGGAAATGGCGGAGGTGGGCATCGGCGTGGCCGACCTCCTTCTCGTCACGGCGTAACCAAGTCACGCTTTTGCCACAAGCGAGAGCGCAGTCGGGGAAGGGAGCGACTTGCACAATCGCAGGGTGACACACTATTAACTGCTTGAAAACCCAACATTTTAAGATCGTGCTGCTGCGTTCGACATTCGCAAGTATGCCGATTTGCGTCAATTAAATCAGGAAGGATATATTTCGGTAAATAAAATTGGCTATTCGAGTAAATATATTTTATAATTTTGCAATTTCAAGGCCGTTTGCGTTTCGATTGAAGGATTCCCTCGCAATCCACCTATTTGGCCACCTTATGAGATGGAGATTACTGTTTCTCTCCGTGAAATCAACGGACAGACATTTAGCTGCGTAATTTCGCACAATGTAATATGCGACATCCTGGAGATTGAACCTCAATTTGCGGTAATGAATAATTTATTCACACAATTTCATTTTTAAAATAAATCAATATTAGAGAGAGCAATGCCAAAACTTCCAAACGTGGGATCATTTTTACAACCCAGTGCGAGGTAGAGGAAATGAGATCAGTGATGCTCTTTTGAATCGTTATTTGATCTATCAAATTGCCCCACCGCGGCTTCATTATTGGCAAATTCTTTCATATCATGAATAAATTTCGTTAGATAATTACATATTTGCTGGAAATGATTTTACGGGGTTTCGGGGTCTGCGTTGTTTCAATCGATATCTCAACTGTCGGTAGTCGTCCTGGATTTGATTGATTGATAAGAAATTTTTTGATTGATTGATAAGAAATTCGATAAAGCATCATGAACTGGATTTGATCTCTTTTCAAAAAGCGAAAGCATATCTCCGGGTCTATGTGTTATTTTTAAGAAAAGAAAAAAAGTAGCAATAAAATAAGAAAAATGAAAAAAAGAAAATTGAAAAAAGATAGGAGAAAAGAAAAAAGAAAAGAAAAAAGAAAATAAAAAAGTATAGAAAAGAATAGAAAAGTATAAATGCAAACAAAGAATGAAAACAAAAGAATCACAGTATGGTTATCAAAACTAAAAATGACTGTATCTCTCTTCGATTTTAAATAGCATTCATAGCATTAGAATAAATCCAGTTAAATATTAAATCAATAGGGGCCTATGTAAGCTTCTATTATTGACAGGGAATAAATTGATTGCTCGATATATAGGTCAGATACAATCAAAATACGGAAAATTNGGAAATAAGACCAAAAAAGCGTTCTAAAGACATACACAAAAATCTGACTATCGATATCCATTAATGAAGACCATTAACAAATTCAGCGATATAATCAGAATCTATAGGGTCAATAATGGTAAATAAAATGCAAAAATCGCTATTTATTTATTCAATCAGTAAAAATAAACAGACTTCAATTAATAAGATTTAAGAAAAGGGGCCCAAATTTAAAAGTTTCAGATTTGGCTGGAGAAAAAAATTTTCACTATTGGAAAATTTTTTCAAAAATACTCAATTTTTCATGGAGAATCCGAATCTGGACTCCATTTTCACCGAAAAAAAGATAGTCATTTTTTGGTCGATTTTTGGTGACCGGGCAATTTTCCCGGCTCCATTTGTGGGTTTAGAGGCACGTGTTTTGGGCCAAAAAGTTGGCCAACATGTGCCTCCAGGTGAACGGATAGTTTGCTTCCGATGTTGTCTGGTCCGAAATGGCCCAAAAAGGGTCATTTATACGAAAGACAAGTTTACTTTATGTAGTATATAAATAACCAAAACTCCGCCGATTTATGCCGATGACGAAGAAAACCGGATTGAGGAACGCCAAGCGCTGGAACCAGCCGGAGCTGGCCGAACGGGTTGAGCGGCAGCAAGCAAGGCTCCGGGAAATGACCACAGGTTGGCAATTTAAGGACTTTTAGAGGATTTTTATTAATCATATCGAAAATTTCCAGAAAAAAAATAAAGGATTTCACTGGTGAAAAAGGGCTTTTTTAAAAATGAATAAATCATAATAAATTTTGCTTTTTCTAGCATCCAACTGAAACGTCCTGTTTTGGTGCCAAAATCAGTAAAATGTTCATAACCCAATTTATACATACACAACCAATTGGCATCATTTCACAATCAACAGATACACAACGAAATAGGGCCCAAAAATCATAAACTTTAAAAATGTTCGCCTTTGGGGCAGAAATTAAGACGAAATCGTGTGGATAAAAAAATTTCGACGATGGGTCGGGTACTGATGTGTGATTTAATTAAATATATGCTTTTGTCATCCCTTTCATTTTTTTCATTTTTGATGATGTTGTTAGATAATGTAAAAGATGATAAGAACACAAAATCATGGATTTGATGTAATCATACGACGCAAATCTGACATCAGATTTCCCATGATCACACTTTTAAGATTTAGGAAAAACTTAAAAAACAGGGAGGATAAACTGGAAGAGTACCCCCTCGATTTACAAAAAATACAATTTTATTTTTCCCTTTCCAAAAAACTTTAGGACCGACCAGGATTAGGGTAAATTGCAAAATGCCTAATTTTTTTTTTGACAAATCTCGATCCCTATCCCCTATAGTTTCCGTGGAGCGCAGGCGACAGCGCAATATCCAACAGCCGCAGGTGGAGGAGAAGATCGCGCAGGACAAGAACCGTAAAGCCGCGAAGGGCACTCGTGAGGGTGGCACCGGCAGCAGCAAGGAGCAGTCGGAGGCCGAAGCCACGCGGAAGGGGGTCGGAAAATTGATTTTTTTTGTTTTGAAAATCAATATATTTTCTTCAAAATAATTTAAAAAAATCCACTTAAAAATGCAAAAATATTAAAAAAATTTTTTGTAAACCTTGGCATTTCTTGGATTTTTCAAATAAATATTTCGAGAAAGATTTTGAAAGGTTTGAATGTTTTTTTTTGAAAGGTTTGAATGTTTGAATTTTTTTTAGGAGCTATAATAATTTATTTAAATTCACACTTCATTAGGCTGCGAGCACTTCAACAGCTGCTGTCGTCGAGGACAACATCCGCTCGCTGCGCAACGGTCGCAGCTGCGACACCACCGCACCAATGGTCGTCACTCGACGCCGCCATGATCGCCCGTTTCTGCCTCGAACTCGCAGCGACAACACCATTCTGGTGTGCTCTGTGAGCTGCGGCAGAATTTTTTTTTTTTTTTTGCTATACGGCCTACGCTTTCGCGTTTCCGTTGCGTCTCTAGGAGACTCTCCCTGTCGGCGGTATTCCCCCATTGC
>LDKF01002035.1:1047-12274 GCA_001026735.1 Rotylenchulus reniformis | reverse complement strand
AGAAGCGGGCACTCTGGCTGATCAGCGGCACCTCGTAGGGCCGGTACTGGCCCGCGTCGATGCCTAACAGACGGCCGGCCTGAAAAAAATGGGGGAAAATCGCAAAAAATAGAAAATTTTTAAATTTTTTGAGGCCGACCTGGAATTTGGTGAAATTTTTGGATAAAAAAATCGGGAAAAATCGCAAAATAAGGCCGAAAATCTGAAAAATTGATCGAATTTTTGAGGCCGACCTGAAAATTTGGTGCGGGAAAAACGCAAAAAAGGTCCAAAAATTGCAAAATTTTTGCGAAAATTTGGCCAAAATTTGGAATAAAAATGGGAATAATTTGCTTTAAAAAAATTTTTTTGAAAATTCTAAACTTCCTTTTTTTATTTTTCAATTTTTTGCTGATTTTCCTACCAACTTTCCTTTTTTTGGTCTTTTAATCATGTTTTGACGTTTTTCTGAGATTTAAAAAAAAATGGGTTAATTAAAAGCGATTTTTCGAGAATATTACAACATATTAATTATTATGTATTTCCAATAAAAAAAAGTGGATGAAAATGGCACTTTTCGAAAGGGCCAAAACGGATAAAATTGGGTAAGTGTTCGGAAAATCGGGAAAAAATTATTGAAACCCAAAAAAAGGAACTGCTAGGTAATTCGTAAAAATTTCGTTCCTTTTAGACCAAAATTTTTTTTCATTTTGGACCCAAAGCAGATTCCAATAGTAGAAAAAATTTAATGCAGAAAATTTTCATGACATCTCAATGATGCTGGGTCGTTTTAAATTTTTCCGTTTGAAACCCTCTTCTCGTGAAAGAAAAAGAAAGAATCATGCGGATGTTCTTATCGATCAAATTGTTGGCAGAAAAGATAGTTCAACTGCCGATAGATCATCCGTCCAAGGCACAAGGACACATGCGGATATTCTTGACGAACGAATTGTTGGCAGAAAAGATAGTTCAACGGGCGATAGGTGATCAGCCATTGAAGGATCAAGTCATAGACAAGCATCTAGTGAAATACAAGGAGAAGCCTTACTCAATATTATGACTGGCAGAGATTTGAGAAGCCATGATTTATCAGGCGAAGATATCTTCTTTAGCCAAGTAGTTTCGACCAGCAAAGATTCCGATGGTACAAAAGTGTAAATATTTTTTATTAGAATAATTAAGTTGAACACATTGACACACTTGCACGACATTATATGGAATTTATCTTCAATCCTCTTGACGAAGAATTCCTTATACAATTGTGTGAGAACTGTAATAAAATTGTGGTTTGTATCATAAAATTACACTGGTCTGAGCATTATCAAGGTGATGACCCCATTTTTTATGCGGATTTTGAATTTGTCTAGACAAATTACGATCCCGTGAAGTTATCGAAATACTCGCTGACGGGAACTGCGGCTAGAGGTGTATCTCTTTAGCTTTAACCGGTACAGAAGAGAACCATGAAATGATCAGTAGAGATGTATTTGAATTTTTGGATGAGGAAATATACCAATTTTCGCTTTACCACTCGGCCGTTATCATTCGGCCACCATTGCTTTGACCGCCACCCCTTAGCCCGTTCCGTCCAAGAATTTTTATTCGCCTTTTTCTTCTTTTATTGCTGTTTTGATGTGTCTTTAAGTTGGCTTTGTATGTCTACGTTATGGGCCGAAACACACTCTTTATATAACTTACAACTATTTAACAAATAAAAAATAAATAAAGGGACACCTACTGAAGAGACCCATCCTTATATTTATTTTTTGCCTACTTTTAAAATACTAAATTTCGATTTACTGTATTTCTTAAAATTCTATTTATTTTAAATTAATATTTTCTAATTATATAATTAATATTTATTTTATGTTTATTTTATAATCATGTAACTTTTTATTCATTCCGTTATTGGCACTTTTCGACAAACGCCCACATTGGCACTTTTCGAAAAACTCCCATATTGGCACTTTTCGACTAACGACATAGCACCTTGGTGGCCTAGTGGATAGTGGTGCAGTCGATCATGAGGAAGGGTTCGAAGGTTCGAAACTCAATTGGGGAAAATTATTATTATTTTTTGTCGATTTTTTTTGAAACTCGTCTAGACCAGATCAAAAAAATTGCAAAAAATTTTTTTAATTTCAGATTTTCCAATCAAAAATAATTAATAAATTAACGATTAAAAACCATTAAAACATAATGTATTGCATGCCTTTGCCCTCTTCCATCATCATCTTCTTCTCCTAGAATAGTATTTTTATGAAATACCTAGTTTTTATGTCTATTATTTTTTTTGGAATTAATAGATCCAAATTTTCGAACATGTACATAGGGTGTTATATGTAGAGAGAAAAATCAAGGATAAGTTATATATTCTTTTTTTTTATTTGATGAGCAAACCACTGGTATCATTTGATACTCTGATGTGGTGCGATACAAATTCTCACCGCTCGGATCTACCATCGAAATATTCGTTATTTAATCGCAATAATCAAGAAAATTAAGGCATAGGTGGGAGGCGGATTAGTGAAACGACCATACGTCGGCAAGGGTCCCAATATTTCCAAAATTGCATACCCCTATAAAAATCGCCAAATTTTTTTCGATGGTAGATCATTTTGGATGAGGATCTCTGGCGAGCAAAAATATTTCAGTGTTTAGAGTAGCCACCGGGAGAAGATTTTAAGTCTTTTTCTTATAAAAATCTAGACATGTTGCTTTAAAAAGGCATGTTTAAGGAGAATTTCAATTTTAAGGGTGGAGAAATTTTTGCTATTTTAGGCAATTTTCTTATGAAAAATGCAATACTTTATGTTTTAATGGTTTTTAATCGTTAATTTATTAATTATTTTTGATTGGACGCGCAAAAGTTTGATTGGACGCGTAAACTTTTGATTGGACGCGTAAAGGTTGATTGGACGCGTAAACTGGAGTAGAGCCTCAGATTTTTTCAATTCTCACCGCTCGGACTCCTTGGTAGAACTGTTGGGCCCCTCGTCCGGCCAATTCTGACCACGGCCCAGCCCATGCCGGCATGGCATTTCCTCCTCCTGCTCCGAGTTGGCCTCCCTGCGGGTGGGTCAGGCCCACGGGGCCTAGCAGGCCTGTCTGGAAAATTTTTCGAAGATTGTTAAAAAGATCAAAGGTTCCAAATTTTAAGGTCAAAAAATTTTATTGGTAAAAAATTTTAAAATTTTTCGATTAGTCCAACCCAGAAAGAAATTCGCCTAGCACTGAAAATTTTGTTGGATTTTTCCTGATTTTTAACCCACTAAAATTTTTCATTTTTTTGGCCAATTCTATGGGGCCTAGTAGGCCTGTCTGGAATTTTAAATTTTATTAAAAAATAATTAAAAAAATGGATCTTCGGTTCAAAGAAATTTAAAAAATTTTCTAATGTTTGGTCCCAAAAAATCATATTGGTCACTTACTATTACTATCTAGGCCCCTGGAAAATTTTTAGGTCCTTATATGTGATGTGGGTATCTAGCGAAAAAATTCCGAAATTTATCTGGAAAAATAAGAATTTTTGGTCAAAAATTGGAAGCTTTGACTTTATAATTTTCCTTTTTTATGTATTACTATGATATAATTTCAATTTTCCACACTTTTTAGCCTCAACTTAGAAATTTTTTTCCAATTTTCAGAATTTTTCACTGAAGCTGTTAGTGCATTTTTTAATCTAATTTTTGCTAAAAGAATACGGAAAAAATTATAAATCTTTTCCTAATTCGAACTTATTTGGCAATTTTCCCCCCTATTTCTTGAGGGACCTGCTGGTCCGAGTTGAAGCCCGGATTGGAGAACACGGCGCCCGGGGCCGGTCTCGAGTTAGGGTCGATCCCGACATTTTGGGGGCCTATCGGTGGAGGAGTCGTAAGGGCCGGTAGAGTTCTAAAAAAATTCTAATAAAAATTCGCATATTTTTCCCTCAATTTCATTTTTTGTTAAAAAAATATTCTAATTTTCCCGTTTTTAGCGCGTTTTCCCCAATTTATTAAATGAAAGAAATTTTTTAAAAAATTTACCCATCGTTTGCCGATTTCCTGCATTTTTTTTTAATTTTTTAAAAATTTTTCATCCATTTTTTCGATTTTTGGACGGGGAAAAAATTCTGAATTTATCCATTTTTATAAGGAATTTTCTGATTTTGTAAGATTTTTCCTCATTTTTGCTAAGAAAAATTTCGCTAAAAATCTTTACAAAATATTTTTTTAAACGAATGGCCCTTAAAACGACAAATTTTAATTTTCCACATTTTTTTTCTACTTTAAATTTTAATTTTTTCACATTTTTGGCAGTTCCGGCATCGCGGGCGGCAACGATGTGGCCAACGCGCCTCCGATGGGTGCCGCGTCGAACCCAGGATCCGGAAACATGGCATTGGTTTCCGCGAAAATCTTAACCATAGAAGACCAAAGATCAATGGATTAAGGGATCAAAGATCTGCAAATTATTGCATTAAGGATCAAGGAACAAACCATAGATTCGTAAGAGATCAAAGATCATTACCCTAAGGGATCACTGATCAGATTTCAGAGATTATCTGAGAGGGAAGGATCGATGATCAAACATCAAAGATCAGTTGGAGGTGAGGAACCAACGCGACAATCGATCACTATAGAGACGACATATCTTTAAAGACCAACTATGGGACCAATACCATCTAAGGGATTAACGATCATCCCCAAAGGGACTAGGGATCAAAGATAAACGGGATTAAAAAATCAAGACTATCCTCTGGGAAGCAGGAGCTCAAAAGAGCATCCATCTAAGGAACCAAAGATCTGAGTCGGATCAGCTTAACGATCTCTTACGCTCACGGTGATCAATGATCGTAGATAATTTAAGGGATAAAAGATCATCGGAGGAAATAGATTTAGCGGTCGATGCTCATGGCTCATCTTGAAAAGCAAAGGTCATCTATCAGTCTAGAGAGGATTATTATATAGGGAGGGCAACAATCAGTGATCATGGGTCAAAGAGACCAATGATCATTGAATAAGGATTCTTAGACCACTTAAAAGACCAAATGATCATTGAACTAAGGGTTGAAAGACCACTTAAGGGACGGATGATTATAGAATTAAGAGTTCAAAGAGTACTTAAGGGATCGAAGATCACGTCTAAGAGACCAGAGATCTTCGCTAAAAAAAGGACCAACATCAATGGATAAGAGTCCAAAGACCATTTAAAAGACCAAAGATCACTGAATTAAGAGCTCAAAGACCATTTAAGGGACCGAAGATCATTGAATTAAAGGTCAAAGACCACTTAAGAGACCAACGATAACTAAATTAAAGGTTCAAAGACCACTTAAGGGACTAACGATAACGGGTAAGGGACCAAAGACCGCATTAATCATTAGGGAGTTTTTTTGCTGGTTCAGAACGGCCTGAAAATCACGTAAAACACATTTTAAACATGATTTGAACCTTTTAGAATGATTTCTAACTGCATATTTTTGCATATTATGGAATTTTTGTGCATATTTGCATATTTCGCATATTTTGCGCATATTCCGCATATTTTGGTTATTTTTGGGGAAATTTTCCGCATATTTTGACATTTTTGAGCATATTTTTCAAATTTTGGACCAATTTTTGAAAAATATTAAATCTTAAAATGGCAAAATTTTGTTTTTACAAAATAGGTAAAATTCCATTTCTATAATCAAAATTGGAAAAAATTATAGAAAAATCAAAAAAGTTCATTTTTCTCCATTTTTAGGAGATTTTTTGGAATTTTATATTTTTGTTTTGAAAATGCGTTAAATATGCAGATAGCCACTTTAATTAGTAGAAAATTGCTTTTTAAGCAAAATTTAGTCAAAATTATTGTATTTTAGGTCATATTTTGCGAAAAATTTCCGCATATTTTGCGCATATTTTGGAAATTTTGTGCATATTTTTTCACTCCCTATTAATCAGCTACCTGGTCCAGCATCGGATCATCGTATTCCTCGATTTTTGTGGAAGTCGGCACTTTGATTTGGGCCTAAAAATTGTAAAAAATCGAATTTTTCGCATCTTCAAGTGCTTAAATTTATCGGCCGCAGAAAAAGGCACAGACAGCTGAAGAGGAGGAGGAATGTCGGGGTCAAATGCATTGGCAAATAATTTTTTGGACCCAAAAATTATTTTTACAGGTAAAACATTACATGACCAAAGATTAAAAGTAGATTTTGAGGCTTTTCGCTCTAAATGGTCAGATTTTTTTCAGAAATTTTCCAATTCCATTTTCAAAAATTTTATAGGTCCTCATAAATGTGACAAAATAGGCCCATTTCAAAAATTCATAGGCTTCGAGTTTTTTGAATTTCAAAAATTTTCTTATAGGCATTCTCATAGACCTCGGGTTTCGAAGCCTTATATTTTTGGCAATCGGTATACCTTGGTTTTTTCTACTCAGTTTCTTTCAAAATTTTTATTATAAACAAAAAACAAAAATCCGTCTTTAGGAGAAAAAATCGATAATTTCATAAAAATCAGAAATAATTTTTTAAGCTATTTTTCAAAAAAAAATTGAGCATCCATAAAGATAATATTTAAGCTTTTTTGGCGGACTACGTTCCCCGCCGATGCTCTGATCTGTCAGATCTGCTATGGTGATCGGACCCGATCTGATCTGCTGACCAACCAAAGTTTGGTGGTCTCGTTCCACCACCCATAGCAAAGGGGTGTAACTGGATTTCCATCGTGATCTGATTCATCCATTCATGGCGCATGCATACCCTCGGGGAGGGGCACTTGAGCAACCAAATCGCGCGCGCAAAGTCGTGCGCGATCGATCATACTTTGATCGGTGCAAAAAAATTGAAAAATCCGAGAAAATTTTGGAATATTTTTTGTAAATTTTATTTTGGAAAAAATTTTCAATGAGTTTTTAATATCCCAAAATTAACAAATTTGGAGAATTTGGATATTGTTGGTTATTTTTCCCATTTAGCAATAAACCATCGATTTTTCCGAAAAACCCAAGAAAAATTCGAAAAGCCTGAGGATTTTTTTTGAAAAAGTTTTGAAACATTCAGTCCAAGCCTAAAAATGGAAATCCACATCTAAGAAAATTTTAAATTCAAAAAATTAGGTAGATGGCTTAGCACCTCGGGTCTCACCCAGATTCTAGATTTTTCTAGAGAAATTTCTATTTTACAGCTTTTCTACCACTAGAAAAAGTTATTTAGGTGTGAAAAATTAAAAAAACAATAATAAAATGGGAATTAAATAGGAAAAAAACAAAAAGTTCCTCTCTTTGACCTAAAATTCGAGATTTTAATCCATAAAATCTAAAAGAAAAAAATTTCTCGGTTAAATAAATTTTTTATTAAATTAGAAAACACATGAATTAATCTATTTTCGAATGAAAAATGGTATTTTATAAATTTGAAAATAAAAATAAATAAATAAATAAAGATATGAAATTCAGAGAATTTTTCGATCCCACCAAACAATAATCACTTCCTCCTGCCCGACCCGTCCGTCGAGGGCGGTGAGTACTCGGGTCGCGCGTCCGGCAGGCGCGCCTGCAGTTGCGCGTGCGGAAAGTGTGCGCGCGCCAGGCGGTTAAATGCCTCGTTGAGGCGGTAGGCGTGGAAGTAGTACTGGGAGTCGGGCCCGTTGAATTTGTAGCAGTTATCGAACATGCGGCGAAAGTCGGCCAGGAACATGCGCTCCTTGAGGAAAAATGGAAAATTGCGGTTCAATTTTGCTATAGAATTAGACAGACTAAAATGAACGTCAGAAAAGTCCGGAAATCCCTTTTGAAAAAATGGTTTTAAAACGATTGTTTTGTTTGCAAAGAATAAATCTCTGCGCGATCACAAATTGAGAGGAATGAACATCGGATAAAACATATTTATAAGAACTAGGCGGAAGGACACGCCCACTCGAAGAGAGAGTGGTCCTTGGATCCAATGAAATGAAATGAAATGAAGGAACGGAAGCAAGGAGAAGAGAGAACAGAAGCGCCAAACATTCGCCGAATCGTTTCGAAAAAAATCGAAAATTCCAGATTTCCGAAATTTTTTGGCGTCCAATCTATTTTGTTAAGCATTTGCTACAGCATCTATGCGGTTTAATCTCTGCCACAGAATAATGCAGTTCAATTTTGTTATGCATTTATGCGGTTGAATTTCTGCTATAGAATTAGAATATATTGTCAATATTTGCTAAGAATATATGCGGTTCAATTTGTTCAACCTTTATAGAAAAATGAACCAATCTTTTACGGAAGAATTTCCATTTCAAAGTAAAAAATTAAATTATTGAAAAATAATTGTTAATTAATTATTTATGCGAAAAAATAATTAATTTGTTTTTCACTCACATGAGTATAGTAGCCGGCCTTCATTCGGTCGCCAATTGTGCCCAAATCGATAGGGAAGGGAATGTAGGTGTAGTAATCGGGCACCTTAATAAAATTTCATATTTAAAATCCTTCAGACCAGATATATTTTAAAATATTTTTTGGCTCCAATAATTATTTTATTAAAAAATTCGAACTGTTTTGCATCAAATTTCCTCATTCTTTGGCTAAATGTTTGATTTTTCAGACATTTAGCGAAATTTTTATTTTTATCCAATTTTTAATAAATTCCAAAGATTTTTTGTATTGAAAAAAGTTTATTTTTTTAATTTTCCTCTCCTCACATCGTCCGGGTCCACCGCATCCAGGAAGGGCCACGCATTTTTGTCCGCGCGCACCTTCTGTAGCACCGTGCGCATCGCTTGCTGCGCGTCCGCCTGCGGCTGTAGGTCCTGTGAGCGCAACTCCGCAAAGTTGTGCAGCGTCTCCAGCCCGGGCACCTGCTCGGCCCGCAAGGGACGCCCCTCTGAAATTTAAAAAATTCAATTTTTTTTAATGAAAATTCAAAATTTTATTCCATGCCACTTCAGGCATGAAACACCTTGTATGTACTGGGTTATAAAAAACCGAATAATGCCTCATTGGAGTGTATTTACACATATATTCTGCCCGATGGCGGAACCATGGGTTGATTCCGTTCTGGACACCTATTTTCTGTTTGGAACAATGGTTTTCACAGCCGCCTTTTTTCACAGCTGGCTGATTTCACAGCCGATTGATTTTTTTGCAAAATTTTTCTGAAATACTTTGATTTTTTTTTTGCAAAATTTTGATTTTTTGATTGATTTTTTGCAAAATTTTTCTGAAATACAGGTTTAAAAAAATCTCCAAAGGCACCTATCGAGACCGCCAGCATCTTAATTTGCGCTCATCCGGACCTCGAAAAATAGGAATAAAATTAAAAAAGAGAAAGGAACATAAATTTTAGCAAACATAAATTTTAGCATATTTCGCAAAAATCAGAATAAGAAACGAATTTCGAATAATATGCAAATTAAAACAAATTTTCCTTCTCCAAGCCCAATTTTTCGTAAACCGTGTTTGGCACCAAACATGCGCACTTCTCTGTTCTGGTTCAGACTTTAGGTTTTATGAAATACTAGAGGCAAGTCTCAAACCTTTATGAAGCGAAAAGTCATCTGAAATACTTTTAAAAAGCAATGGTAAAGAATCCTTCTCCCAAAAAAATTTCTTAAAACTATCTAAAAATAACTCTCAGGGGTAATTTTTGACGCTGACGTCAAAAAAAATTTGGTTTTTTCCAAATCATTTTTTACTAGCAAAATGAATATTTTTGATTTCAATGATCAAATTCATGATATAAATGGCGCAATTGCATTTCTGCATGAGCGCGTAATTCTTCTCTCTGATCCACCGCAATGTCCAGCAGACGATGATTGTACTCGCGAAATGACATGGGTTCAGCGCAAAAACATAAAGGATGGAATCCAGAGTCTTTTTTAATCAAAAAGTGGCGTCAGATGACGCATTACGTCAAACTGAAATCGGTTCCAGCGTCAAAAATTACCCCCAGAGAGTCATTTTTAGATGGGTTTTAAGAAAAAAATTTAATGGGAGACGGATTCGTTACCATTGCCTTATATTTTTAAAAAATTCTTAATCCCAACATTAGTTCAATTTCATTTTTCCGAGTGAAAAAATGAATCTGATTTTTAAAATATAAAGTTAAAAATTAATTGTGCGTTTGGAAAAATACTAAATTTTTTTTTGTGTTTCTTCCCCTACCGTTCAGCTTGAACAGTGGCTCCAGCCCCTCAAATTCGCGCCCAAAGTTCGGGAACCGTTCCCGCAACGCCATCATGTACAGCTGCTTGGCGTCCTGGTAGATCTGCTTGGCCCGTACATAGATCATTCTGACGAGGTATAAAATCGTTGATATTTTTGCCGATTATTCCACATTTTCAAAAAAAAATCCAACAAAAATGTCTTTTAATATAGGGACAACCTCAAAAAACCTAAAAAGTACAAAAATAATAATTTCCCTCGAGGAGATTCGAACCTCGGCTCCCATTCTCGTCAGGCTATGTCATTACCCACTCGGCCACCCGTTCCCTCGCTGACTTTCCAATTTTAACTCCAATAGCCAATTTTCCATGAAGATTTTCATCAATTTTCCAGGATTTTCTCGTTTTTACTTTGGGTGCAGTTGGCAGTACATCAGCGTGGCCCCCTGATACTCTTTGATGAAGCCTTTGTAACACTCCTCCGGCAGCGCAATTTGCGTGACAAAATCTTGCTGGAAATTTTTTTTAGGATTTTCAAGGAATTTTGATGCCCATTTTCCAACAAATTTGTTTGGAAAATAATTTAACAAATTAAACCTTAAAGGGTTCGGAATTTTATTGGGATTTTTAATTTTTCCAAAATTCCATAAAAATTTGACAATTTGAATTTAATATTGTAAAAGATAATTCCTCTCAAGGGGATTTGAACTTCCGCCCCATTTCATATCGCCAACTTATATCACTATCCACTTGGCCATCAAGGGCCCCATTTTTTGGGAATTTTCAATTCTTGAACCAAATGTGCCAAAAAAAATTTCTTCTATTATTTCCTGCCTAAAGAAGACTATTTGGATGAAAACAAAATGTAAAAAATTCTGGAAAAAAATATTTTTTTGCCTTTGCAAAGTATCCGATGGCAAACTCGTCCGCATAGGTGAGCAGATGGAAAATGCGCTGCTGGCCCACCATGTAGTCCTTCAGATGGTTCATCATCAGGGTGCCGTAACCTTTGACCTGCAGATGAAATGAGCAAATTTTAGTATAAAAAAATTAAAAAGTCAAAAAATGATTACAAAATAGAAAATATAATTAAAAAATAATATAGGAAAAATAAGCAAAAAACAAATCTGCATCAG
>LDKF01002034.1:28347-54615 GCA_001026735.1 Rotylenchulus reniformis | reverse complement strand
AAATATGCTCGAAAATGCCAAAATATGCACCAAAATATGCAAATATGCAATATGCTCCAAAATCGCAAAATATGCAAAAATATGCAAATTAAAAGTCATCCTAGAAGGTTCTAATCAAGTGGAAAATGCGTTTTTGGTGGTTATTACGGCGTTCTGATATCAGGAAAAAATATGTATTTGCATAACTATCCGGGCCCTGGTAATACGGTATCAATGCTAGCTTTATGGCAATTTACCGAATTTATTGTTAGTTTATTATTTTAATAATTTATGTACTAACAACTTGTTAACAGAGGTAAAATTAATGTTTATGAGGGCTGGGATGTAACATATTTTTTGTGCATTGTAAAAAAATTTCGTGCGCCGTGGTGGAAAGAATCTAGTAATCTTCTGGTATAAAAAACCAGCTATTTTTCCCTCTAAAATTCTTTCTAAGATAATCAGGAAAGTTTAATTCGAAAATTTCTCTAGAAAACTTCTCAAGAAGATGAGTAAAAATAAAAACATCAAAATTTCTTTAGATGACCATCAAAAGCTCCGACGATAATGGCAATAGATGACCTTTTTCCAGTCTAATAAATTCGTTCTGGTATGGTTGTTTCCAAAAAAACAAGTACAATATTGAGAGGGAGGATCATCTTACATGGAGGAGGCAATATTCAGAGTCCATTAGTATAAATTGATCCTCCCCCTCTAAAAGAGTAGCAATTTGCGCGATGTTTTCGGCGGAATGGGACGATCGACGAAGAAGCAAAATATTTTCGCACTGACTCATGGGAGAGCTGGGAGTACTGTATTGATGCGAAAGGGTATTGAAGCGAAAAGTGCATTTGGATTAGTAGCAATCCTGCGTAAATTACTTATTACTTTAGTAGCAAATCTGAAATGGATCCTACTTGTAGACAACTCATAGAAGGGGAATTTTGCTTGATTTGGAAGTCGGAACCAATTATGTACTTATACCTTTCTACCATATAGAGAAAATGATTTTAATGAGTTAAAAATAAAAAATTACTGTAGTATTACCAACTGATTTTACCAAAATTTTTTTTTAGAAAATTTGTTGTGGCCTAAGTTGTTGTGGTTATGGGAAATGTGTTGTGGCTTTTTATGGCGTTAGTCAAATCAAATTGGATTAATAATAATTGTTTAAATAGAATTTAAAACAAGTGTTAGTAACTTTATCGCAATTTCATCAGTGTGGGAACTGAAAAATAATATAAAAATAAAGGCGCTAGTATGAAGACGGACCATTTTGGGACTCTAATTTTTTTGAGTTCCGGTACTCAAACTCAATTATTTTCAACATTTTATTATTCAACATTGTAACTTCCATGCGAAAAATTAACTAAATGTATGGAACTTCGAATAAATGTTTTTACTTATTTGTATGTTGCCCGTATTCCATACGGGCAGATCTGTCTGTTTTTGTTGGTTATCCGTATTTTATACGGGCCAGATCTACATATACTTAAACATTTATTCGATGCATTCAATTACAATATTGAATCATAAATAATAATGAAAATACAATGATTTTGAACAATGGGACTCAAAAAATGTTGCGGGACTACAAAAAATTAGAGTCCCAAAATGGTCCGTCTTCATACTAGCGCCAATATAAATTTACATAAGAGAAATGATTGTATCATTTTTAAATTTTGGGGATTTTTTGAATAATTCTTTGTTTAGTTACATTCACGAGAATATCAAAAAAGCCAACATTTTTTTACATGGACATAGTAAAGGCATCAAAAATTTTGGTGGATTTCTTGTGGATTGGCTTCTGATTTTATCCTCTGTTTTCAGGCTTGGCCAAAATTATGCCATTATGGCCCCTCCCAGTGGAGAATTGCTCCGATTGTCCATTGAATTCGAGGGTGTTAGACTACTTCCTCCTCTGTTTGGCCATCATTATAAGCCACCCCGAATAATAATCCAATTTGCATATAATTTTGGCCCATTTTTATGAAGTTTTGGCTATGGAGCATTAAAATGCTCGTGGCCAAATTGAATTTCATCTTTTGGCCAAATTTTCTGTTCCAAAAAGAAAGAAAATTGGCAGGAAAAGACATTATGAAGTGGAAAAATGTGAACATTTTACATTTTTAAATGCGAAAAAAATTAATTTTTGCAAAAAATGCAAATTCAGAGGGATATTTTGACAGATATAATCCAGAGAAACTTAAAAATATTATAAATTTGAAATTCATTAAAAAATAAATGTTTCCTTTTAAAAACGCATTCGATCGGATAAATTTTTACACAATAAATTACATTATGCTCGAATGGAAAAATATAGAAGTTGAAGGACATCTATGATGGTACAGTTATGGGAAATGCTGAGAAATGACCAATTTCGGCGTTTTTATGCGGAAAATGACTGCCGAAAATAAGTCAGGTGTATGAAAATGAACAAATCGCCTTCCTTTTATGAGGAAACAATAATTCGGTCAGCAAAAACTATGCAGAGACAATATTTTTTTCTATAACATTTTTTATAGAAGAAAATATTTATCCAATCTCAAGCTGCTGAATGGGGACCGTGAATTTTTGGATTCCTGTAACACCTTAAAGAATGCATTACATTTATTAAGGGATTTGGGCTAAAAAGATGAGGAATAAAGCCATCGAAATGTCTCTTGATGTAAAATTAAAAATTTTTTAAATTAATACCGTACCGTAATACCCTGATAATTAATACCGTGTATAATACCGTCAGGGTGGCGATTTTACCCTGAAAACATGGCATTTGCCATGAAAAGGGGGTCCTCGCCATGTTTTTGCCATGATTTCCTTAGTTGCCATGATTTGCCATGATTTTAACATTTTCCAAAAATTATTTGGTTTTTAACCAAAAAAATGGTCAATTTTCTTAAGGAAAAAGATTAAATCCTCAAAATTTTCTCTGGCGTCCCCTGTCGGGGCCGCCGACACCTCGTAATATCATGAAATTCTGAAAAAAAATTCTAAGGGAAAATGTTCAATTTTCTTAAGGAAGAAAGGTCCAAATCGAAAATTTTTCTCCGGCGGCCCCTATCGGGTCCGCCGGCACTCCTCCATGCTAAAATTTCTTACAAAATAATTTGCCTCGAAAAACGCTTAAATTTTTCGACAAAAAATATGAAAATGAAAACGGATGAGAGAAACCATCTGAAATTAACTCCTCACACTTGTCTCTAATAAAGGAGTAATTTTTAAAAAAGCTCAAAAAGTATTTACCGCAGAGAAATATGCTGTATAAATTTATCTGACGAATTATTCACAATTTTTAAAATGGTTTAAAAATTCTGCCATGATTTTGCCATGATTTTTGAGGCCGGCGCCATGTTTTTGGTGTTTGGAGATCGCCACCCTGAATACCGTACTTGAGGACTTATTACTTGAACTTTTTAGTAATATGCCAAATTTCTATAAAAATTATTTTCCATTTTAAATATAGGTAGTAAGATCTATGATCTATAGTGGCTATATAAAATGACAACATTTGGTCAAAAACCCAGGAAAACAATGCAAAATATGGATTAAAAAATAGCATAAATGGTTTTAAGCTCCTTTAAATCAATGCATATGCGCATAAACAATAATAAAGATGTCGTCATTTAATATTTTCTAAATATAATAAAAATCATCATCCTTAATAAAATTTTTTTATTTTTTTTTACAATTACAAGAACATCAAAAATTGGATCAAATCGAATAATTACATCAACCAAAAGTTTGATCAAAATTCGAACAATTATATCTTAATTCCATTGAAAGTGCCACCATGGAATAAACAGGACCATATATAGTAATAGTGCTAAAGTTGGGACTTTTTTCGATGATTTTTAAAAAATTTCTTACTAATAAATATTGAGTTTCTAAAAGCGTTATTGCAAAGGTCACTGGCACAAACGTCACATCTGCATGTTTGAAAATTCGCTCCAGGGTCCTCACAGAGTCCTTTGTGAAAAGCGCCCTTAGGCTTACATGATTTTTCAACAAAAAACTTGCCTGAATTTTGAAATATACAAAATTTTTCTGAGTGAGTTCTTTATGAAAAACGATTGCAATAAATAAATTGCTAATAGGAAAAAAAGACAAAAATAAATTCAGGAAAAGCAGAAATTTCTCCTGCTATCAGGAAATAATGAGTAGAACTCGGTTTTTTTATTTTTAAACGTCAAATCATCGATAAAATGTGTGAATGATCTTTTGAACATGTTCATATTCGAATGAACAAAATGTTTCGAAACCCCAAAACTAATGTTAGATATTATATTATGGTTGCAAATTCAGAATCGGCTGAAATTCGAAAATATTCCGCATGCTTTTGCTATAGAACAGCGGGTTCACGAAAGACCGAATTCCGCACATTCCGGTGTTTCGTTGTAGGGGTATTTTGTAATTTTGAACATTAAATTTTCGTTTCAATAATTTTCATCTTGAATTTTTCCAAATGATTCTAAGGTCGTCGATTAATCATCCGAGCAGTAAAAACTCTCAAGTCTAGTCAATGGTAGAACAAATGTACAGTTAAAGTGTGTCAGGCGCAGCCCTAGTGTAAGATAGTGCGCCTTAAACGGCGGTCTTTACGCTAGGTTTAAAGGTAGTATCGGGGGTATTGTAAATTCCGGACCTTTTTTGGCCAAAAAAAAACTTTTTATAAAAGTTATTTAGTGGAAAACGTATACTGATTGAAATTAAAAATATGATAAACGATATAAGAATATCCAGTTTAAATGTTTTATTTATAAGCTATTTTTCAGAACAAAAAAAGCGTAAAAGGAATTAAAAAGGTAGGAAATAAGTTAAAAATGATTCAATTTATACGGCTAAACAAATAATACAAATGGAGCTATTTTATCTACTAGGTATGTATTTATGTGTGGTCTTTTGGGATCCTTCATTTAATAAATTCATCCAAATGAAAAAAACGAAAAAAAAAATTTTTTCCAATTTTTTGGTGATTATAAGTAGATAACTGAATAAATTACATTTCTAAGCCTAAAACTGAATGTCCATGTTCTTTCACAGCTTTTCGAATTGCACACGATGAATCATACATATGAAAATGCATTTTTGTATAACGGCTAAAAGCACAATTGTCAGCAAATCATAATAATTAATAATCACTTTTTACTTATTACTATAAAAAATATTATTACCTAAGTATGAATATCCCTTGGTTATATATCCAAAAATATTATCGGGTATCCATAGTCCAATTAATCTGATAATCAAACTAGTTTTGCTAAAAAGTGAAGAAAAACAATTCGAAAGAAAATTTTTAAAAATATTTTTAAATTTGTTGAAAATATAATAATGAAATTTTTGAGTTTTTACTTTTATTAATTTTGGAAATGTAAAAGTTCATTAAAAGGGAGGAGCATGCCCCTTAATGGAAGAAGCGATCTATTATAGCCGAGCT
This sequence comes from Rotylenchulus reniformis, assembly GCA_001026735.1. NCBI lineage: Eukaryota > Metazoa > Nematoda > Chromadorea > Rhabditida > Hoplolaimidae > Rotylenchulus > Rotylenchulus reniformis. The sequence continues at coordinate 49,202 of LDKF01002034.1, read as the reverse complement.
CTCTAGAGGCGGGCGTAGCTCAGTTGGTAGAGCAGCCGAGATCTAATCGGAAGAGACTGGGATCGTCCCCCGGCCGCCTCTTGTCTTTTTCCTCGGGAAAAAGGTGTCTCTAGAGAGCAAAGCGAACGATCTCTTGGCAAGGGCCCAAGATTACTAGAAGCCAAAATAAAATTTCTGATTTTAAAATTTATCGACTTTATTGCAGAACAATTGCATAATAGGATACAAAATTAAAGTATTACATTAACGAACATTAGCAGGAATACTAAAACTACTATAAAGCAACAATTTACATATCTACTGCAACTAACTACCTACTAAACTAACATTAGCTAAAAGTGCGATAACAAAATCGTGAAATTTGTCAGGCATTTTTTCATTTTCCGCAACCGCAACCTCCGCCTCCACCGCAACCACCACCTCCACCGCCTCCACATCCGCCTCCGCCTCCGGCACAGTTCACAATGACCGGACCTCCGCCGCCGCCACCGCCACCACCACCGCCGCCACCTAAATGGGAAAATTTTGGGGTTTAAGAGTAAGATATTAAAGGGTATGTATATGGGTTACATCTGACTGTGAGCAATCTTATTTTTTCTGGAAGTAGTAGGGAAAAGTTGCAGAGCAACATATAAGGGGATAATGACATGAAACTTTCGTAGCGGAGAAACTCATCGTAGATGATATCATTCCAAGAAAGTTGTGTATAAATCTTCTAATAATTTTTAAATATGTAAAAATTGGGTTTACATATGTCTTCTAGTAGTAGAACTTAAAAAGCCGCCACTTTGGCTAATCGAAATTATTTTTTTCGAAATTCGGCAAAAATTTTTAAAATTTCCGGGAAATAAGCGAATTTTCAAGAATTGATTTCATAATTTTCATTGCATAAAAAATAAAAAGGCCAAAAGATAGAGCATAAATTTCTGCATAAAATTACCTTTTATAGTTTTGGCCTAGTATGCTTCAAAAAAATTTGAGTTTTGATTTGCCAAAATAGCGGTTTTTTAACGCCCTAGGACTATAAGTTTTCTTGGCCAAACCAACCGCAACAGCAGGGAGGCGGACAACAGCAGGGAGGCGGTGGAGGAGGACACGGCGGAGGACAACAGCAACCGCCTCCTCCGCCGCCACCTCCGCCCCCGCAACCGCAACAACCTCCTCCGCTGCTGGGGAACAAGAAGGCATCGGAAGTTGAGAAGAGTTGCAGGGCAACCATAAGAAGCAGAAGAGGCACAGCAATGTTCGACATTGTCAGATGAATTTCTAGGGGCAATTTAAGATAAAAATGACTTTCAAGGGTGATAAAAAAATTAGGAAGTGGCTCATTGTTAGACCCTTTATTTCAATTTTTAATAGAATTTTTTCGCACCAGGGCCCTTAAAAAGGGAAAAATGACTTTTACCCCAAAATCGGCGTTATGCTAAAATATCCGGATTTTCAAGGGTATTTAAAATTTTCCAAACAATTCTACCTTTTTGTAAATTAGAATCTAGATAGGTAGGACCAATTGAAATTTCAATCTTGCAATGAAACCCTCTATATATTTAAAAATCAAGAAAAAATTAGGATAATAAACTGATTTTGTTGATGCTGATCAGGCAATCAGACCATCTTTTATATAGTCTTTTCGCCGTTTGATTTCCTGTTTTCTGGTAAATTGAACGCCTTTTTTGCATCATCGAATTAGTGACCCATCTTCGCAACATTCTGCATTGTGCCAAGGATAAAAAACAAATGATCAACATCAAAAATGAACAATGCTACTCTGATCAGCCGGTTTCGGATTCTAATATGATCACAACATTCATCTGGTATAAGCGGGCCAAAAAGGACAACCAAAAATCCAAAAAATGGTCTAAACCACCCGTTGATGAACCAGTTTTGTGATTAGAAAAATTATTTCTGAACGCAACATTCAGCATGGATATGGCGATCAAAAGGTTGGAAAATCAGAAAGGCAAAAAGTGATCCATCCAAATCTGCTTTTGCGGTGATCAGCAAACGGCTTTTGAACGGGGTTCGCAAAACCGCCTTTTAGTTATTGCTCAACATCAACCAACCCAAAATCCTGATCAGAACAGAGATAATTGGGTTAAGGGACCAAAAATTGGGGTGATCAGAAAGCAAAAACTGATTAGCCGATTGATCAGCACTGATCAACCAGTTTTGAGGGTGGATAGTGATCTCCTATCTCCGCGCTGAAAAAAACGCCTGCTAATTGCAACAACAAAACTTGTCCATGATTATTAGGAAAGTTATGCAGATAGCTTATTTTTTTCTTTCTCGTTACTCTATGCAATAAATGAAATTTTTTAGCTGAATTTAAACTTCTGAACTGATAGCCCGGCAAAACTAAATGTGAGAATATCGGTTAATGACCTTTTTTTCAAAATTAAGCTGTCCGAAACCATAATGGCTCCACGATATAATTCGGCACCAGGGCATCGGTTCAAATTAAATTAAGTGAATGCGATTATTGTCAAAAGATGTAGCTTTACATTAGCTATAAAATGAGGCTAATTTCATATGAATTGGTCAGACGCAAAAAAAAAAATAATGGTCAAAATAATCATTGGCCAATTCCGGATTTTTTTTTGTGTATTTGGCCATAATTGTTTTCCCAAAGGCCAAATTTTAATGGTTCGGGCTCTTTTTTTAGTTATTTAGTACTCTATCTTTTTAGCACCAAAAAAGCACCCATAGATCGCTTTTATCCTCCACAACTTTCATCGTTTCCACTTCTAGAGTTCACTAATCACTACCATCAGTGTTGTATGTATTCAGTTTTATCGCAAATAGAGAGGGAATCGATTTTTTTCTTAGTTGAGCAAAGATCCAACATTTTTATCAAAAAATTAAAGCGATTTTTATACAATAAACCGAATCAAAATTTGCAAAATTCATTACTAGGGAGCGAACTTTTAGGGAATTCCCTATTTTTTTAAAGTCATGGAATCGTAGGGAAACGCTCAAAAACACGTTTTTAGACATATTTAAACGTATTTTGATGAACTTTTTTTTTCCCTATTTTCTCTATTACTGTAAGCGCGCCTAAATTTTTCCCTATTTCGCAACTTTTTCCCTATTTTCTCCCTATTTTGCCCATTTTTAAGAAATTCTTCACAAAAATTCAATAAAAACCGAAAATTTTAGATTTTTTGGAAAAATTTTTTAGTTTTTTCCGAAAAATTTTTGGAAAATTTTTAGTTTTTCCCAAAATTTTGGGATAATTTTTAGTTTTTTTATTCAAATTTTTTCGCATTTTTTTTTTGAAAAAATTTCGAAATATTTTAAAATATTTTTTGTGAATCTTCAATTTTTCTAATGAAAACATCTCAAGATATGGTAAAATTGGTTCTAAAAAGGCTTAATATTCTTTTTAAACAAAATTTTTGAATTTTTAGGTCATATTTTGGGGAAAAAATTTCCCTATTTTTGCCTATTTTCGCTAGATAGCTCCCTATTTTCTCCCTATTTTGGCTTAGGGAAATTCCCTAAAAGTTCGCTCCCTATTCATTCCCTAGTTCACTATCACCAACCTGATTTCGTTTTATAATGTCATTTTTTGGTACCGGAATTTCAATTTTTCCGTAAATAGTTTCTAAAATTTTTTAGTCTAGTCTAGTTAATTAGACAGTTAGACATGAAATACTACTAATGTCTAATCTAAATTCGATCATTTTCCTTTAAATAAATCACATCTCTTTAAGGTGTTTGAAATAATGTTGTTCTGTCTAATTATTATTGTGGCAAAAAATAGCGCCTGAACAAGCTGCAATTTACTGCCTGTCGCCCATGGTCCGAGTTTCCATGGAGATGCTTATGCTTACATATGATTACCTACACAAAAGCAATTTCACAGGACCCAACACCCTCGGTGAGAAGTGACAAGAGGGCAAGAGTTGACGACGACGGTGACGTTCCATAAGAACGCAGATTTTTTTTTGAATTTTTTCTTTATAAAATGTGTCCGATAAAAAATTTAAGCCCCGATTGAATCAGCGAGACGAGCTTTGCGGTCCATGTTATATAATTCGGTTCAAACCTAACACTAGGGCTAACCTAGTAAAAACCATTCTGTTCTCGTAGATAGAATAAAAAGCCTTGGCCCATTTGAAAATGATGTTGGCAAAATTCACAGCAAATTGACCGTAACTTCCTTGAGGGCCAATTTGGATAGGCTAGAGCACATAGCTAATTTTTTGCTTTATTTTTTGGTGACAAACTAGTTTCTCTAGATTAGGATTGAAGTTTGAACCGAGACAAACTAACAAATGGTAAAAAATGTCCCTCCATGGTTGAATCAGCTAAGAGAAATATAGTTTTTTTTGAAGCCTGTTAGATCAAAAAAAAATGCAGGAAATTATGCCCGAATTTTTGGTCTGAAACAGTTTTTTGAACTCATTTAACTAGTTAAGCTTTTTCGATGAAAAGCTAAAACGAGTATTTAAAAAAATGATTTTTAATAAATTAAGATGAAGCTAATTAACTAAGTTATGAGAAAATTTTTGATTTCAAATTTTCCCTGAACTTATCCGCCCTCTCTTTTTTTAATTATAATCACTAATTTCCAACTTCCAGCCATTGTTATCGGCGGAAGAAAATGATTGCTCCACCTGGAACTGCATTGATCATGGAACCCGGTGGACTCGATGCTCCTCATGGTAAGGAGTTATTTTCCGTAAAAANAACTCATTTAACTAGTTAAGCTTTTTCGATGAAAAGCTAAAACGAGTATTTAAAAAAATGATTTTTAATAAATTAAGATGAAGCTAATTAACTAAGTTATGAGAAAATTTTTGATTTCAAATTTTCCCTGAACTTATCCGCCCTCTCTTTTTTTAATTATAATCACTAATTTCCAACTTCCAGCCATTGTTATCGGCGGAAGAAAATGATTGCTCCACCTGGAACTGCATTGATCATGGAACCCGGTGGACTCGATGCTCCTCATGGTAAGGAGTTATTTTCCGTAAAAATTTTTAATGATTTTTTAACTACATCAGCTAGGATGTGTTTCGTATTTTTCTTGAATTCATAAAAATTTCCAAATTTTTTTTAAATAGCAGAGTGAATCCAGGTAGACGAAAATGAAATATATTTCCTGTAACATTTGTATCTGAGAAACTTATTTTACTAACAAGTATAATTTATTTTTTTATTTTTTGAAATAATTAAAAAATAATTTAAAATCTTTGAACAAAATAATTAAAAATCAAAATTTCCATTTTCTTACATTTGTGCATATAATTTTTGAGCTAAAAAATTTTTATCTATTCTATTTTTCGGCTCAATTGCACTTTAGCCGTCCTTAAAACTTTTAACCGTCCTTAAAAATGTAGTCTGATATAAAAATATTTCTGAAATTCTAACAAAAATATCGAAATTTCGAATTTTTGATAATTTCGACTTTTTTCGACATTTTTGTTGAATTTCAGAAATATTTTTATACCATTAGAATCAGCATGAAATTCTGAACAATGTTGTCTTTTATACTTTTGGTCTAACTAGTCTAACAAAAAAGTTTTCGGCCAGACTACATTTTTAAGGACGGTTAAAAGTTTTAAGGACGGCTAAAGTGCAATTGAGCCTATTTTTCTTAATTAATATTTTTCTATTTTTCGATAATTGAGTTTTTGAAAGGTTTCTAACCACTGGCAAACTTCAGAAAATCTATTATTTTGTTTTATAATTTTCTATTGCAATGCTATCATTAAAATGGTAGTTTGAAGAATTATTAATTTTATTTCTCATGCTGTGTTAAAAAGTGCTATCCGACTTTTGCGGACCCGCTTTTGCGCACATTTCATAATAACTTTGTTTTATTTCGATTCAAATGCAATTTAAATAAAATTGATTTGATGTCAAAAAATAGAGTAAAAAATTGGCTACAAAATAAGCCTAAGCCTGCTCTAATTAGTCCCCTATGAAAGAAGTTATGGCCAAAACATTCTGCAATTGGCCAAAAAATTCATTTTGGCCCTAACTTTTTCATAGTGGTTCAATTTAAATGAATTTAGGTTTATTTTGTAGGTATTTTTTGCGCTATTTTTGTTTCTCTAGGTTTATTTTGAGCCGAGTTATAACGCGGTCCTCAAAAGAAGTTATAACGCGTCCCCAAAAGAATCACGCCCCACGGTTAAAAATTTGTTGATCATGATTAGATTAATTAATAGTATTTTTTGCAGATGAGCTGAGTGGTGCTTCTCCGGCCCAATCCGAGCAACCATCAAATTTGTCGCAGGAGCAGAACCGAGTGATTGTGCACCGTAGAACTTCGGCCCAAGTGGTTGGAATGTTGGCACGAAAAGGTACAGCACCGGCGGTGGGAGTTGTGCCGTTGGACGAGGAAGGCAACCGACAACAGAAGGTAAAAATATACAGTAGGTATGTTGGTTGACGGATAGTATACTGTAGACGCTGTTAATAAGAAGCTAAAAAACCGCCATTTTGGCCATTTTGATCAAAAACTTTTTTTATAAAACTTGCTAAACCATTTTGCGATCTCTTTAGTTGTTCGAAAGGGTTTGGAATTTTCAAGCAAAACACCATTTTCCATATTTTCAAAAAATTTGAACTTTTATTGGAATTTCTAAAATACTAAAGGATGGAGCATAAAATTCGATAAAATTTTTCTTTTCTAGGCATAGCGAAATTTAAAAAGATATTGGCCAGATTGTCCAAAGTGGCGGTTTTTAACGTCCTATCATCTTATAGACTTGATAATTTGCGGAAAATTTTGGCAGCAAAAAGTGCTGGTGGTCAGGCCAAGCTATTCCGCGATCCGAACCAACATCATCCGCCTGACACCAGAAAGCATGAAGTGCAAGCTGTACTGCAGGTCGAATCAGAGAAATTTTCAGGGGCCAATCACTTCATATTCATAACATTTTATAATTTGGGTCCTCAGAAAATTTGATAGGTTCTGATCCCGATCATGATCATATGTCTTACCTTTTCAGGGGAATGAAATGCATATATTGCAATCCCGAGAATTGGACTGAACAGCAACAGGCAATCCGGGGCCTCTATTCGAATTGGTAAAATAAAAAAGTAATTTTTTTTAATTTATTTTATTTTTTTTTTGAGGATAAACGATGACATAATGGCGATGGCGCGACCGACAAGTCGAACATTCGAGGAGTTCGATCTGATCAGTCAATTAAAAAAGTGATTTAATTTTTTTTGCATATACCATAAAAATTCAAAAATTCACCAAAAATTTCAATTTAATCCTTTTTTTTAAATTTTAAAGAATAATAATTTTTCAGAGCCCGAATTCGAACGGTGCTGAATCTGCAATGTGTGAAGGAGCACGACTTTTGCGGACCCTCATTGAACCTGCATACGGGCTTCTCGTATGACCCGGAAATTTTGATGCGCGACAAATGTAAAATTATACTTTTATTGGATAGAAAATTTTCCAAGGGATTTTAAATTTGTAAATTTGTTTTTTTTCATGATTGATTCAGGCAATATTTTTAGTTTTTCTTTCCTAAAAGGAAAAAGATTGATTAGAAATTTTATTTATTTATTTTATTTGCAGTCTATTACTTCAACTTTGCCATCCCCGACTTTGGCACCACACCGGTCAAATCTGTGTGTGACATCTGCAAGGTCATCTGGTTCGCCTTGCGATATGGTAAAAATTGTAGAAATTTTTATAAATTTTTCAAAATTTCCTAGGCCGTGTCGCCGTCCACTGTCATGCGGGCTTGGGCAGGACTGGCACCCTGATCGCCTGTTTTCTGGTCTGGTCCAAGGGCATGTTCGCTTCCGACGCCATTGATTTGGTCAGGACCGCGAGGTAATTTTTAAATACTGTGAACTATAGTATCACTGTTTTTAACTATAGTATCACTGTTCCTACCAAGGTGGGTATGATTCGGATGATGTTTATCTTGGTCAGATTTTTTCACAATCTTATCTGTATCAATGCACCATATTATCACGCCAAAATAAAAAAGAATTTCAAAGCCCAAATAGGATTAAGGAAAATTTGACGACGATTACTGCAATATATAGAAGAATTTTGTGGCGCAGGCATTTAGATGGATAGTAAACATTTTTGGTCATTATTATGTAAATATTTAAATTTGAATCATTAAAAATGATGCCAACAATTGTTATTGAATTTACAAAAGAATTATTTTTTTAGAAAAAAATATAAATCTGAGCTATATTTTACTGTAAGTACCAAGTACCTTTTCCATGCTTACAGGCCAAACTCCATCCAGAGCATGGAACAGATCAATGTTGTCGAAGGTTGATCGATTAATTGATATACAAATATTTTTAACGAAATTAACCCACATTTGCTCCAGAATTTGCTTACCATGTGCAGAGGTTCGGTACCGCATTACCAAGCGCCTTCTACGCCAACAATGGGATCAGTTTGCGGCAACTGATGGCCAACCAACGCCAATTTTTGCCCAGTGATGAGGCACGCAGATACACACACTTGCCAAAGGTTAGCTTGTATTTATTACAGGGTTCCCAGTTGTGCTTTTTTAGGGGTTTGAAATTTTTGAAAGTTGAAATGTACTTTTTTAAATACCTATTTGTACTTTTTTGGACCTTGGGTGACCTTTTGTCCTTTTTGGAATTTATAAACTATGCAACAAAATGACCAAATTTCTTAAGGAAAAAGACCAAATTTTCAAAATTTTCTCTCTTACACATGCAAAGAAATATACAATAAAATTTCCAGTCTCGGAATTATTGGGAACAAATTATTATTAAGAAATATACAATTTGATCATCATGATATTGAAACATTGTAAAATTTACATATTTTGATATGTAATAACAAATTTAATATTTTAAGAAAATATACTTTTTTACACCTGGTGTACTTTATTGGGTACTCAAGACCTGGGAACCCTGATTTATTACATAAAAAATTTCAATTTTTTCATTTTATTTGATACTCTATTCAGAGTANCCGGATGGCGCACATCATGCCCGCTCATGCACTTTTGGCACAATTTGCGTGAATTGGCGGATGGCATTCACACCGCGAGGGTGGATACTCATTATATTTGAAAAACCTAAATTTATAAATTGAAAATATGAAAAATTCCAATAAATTAATTTGAAAAAATTATTAAAAAGTGTGGTATAAGAAATATGAAGCGTGGCATAAATAATGAATTTTTTAGAATTTGGCAACCAATAAAGTGATTCTAAAGATCAAAAACAGTACAATTTTTTAGAAAACTTCAAGTGCGCCAAATAGTCAATCTGTTCGCCCGGATCACGGCATTTCCTTACGAGAAGGATCAAGCATTGATCAGCCAATTTCAGCAGCTCAGTTTGGTGACAGTCGATGCAGCGATCGGTTGGTAATTATATAATTATAAAGCATCCGATAATAATTGTGAAAGAATCATCAAATCAGGAAACATTTAATAAAAAAATAATTCTATAAGCATTTAGAAAGATAATCTAATGTAAGCCTTTTTGATTTATAATATGGATTTCATTTACTTTATCATAGAGATGGATTAGACCAAAATATTTTTTATTTAATTAGAAAATCTAACGAAAACCTGCTTTTAGATAGGTTCAAGCTAGGATAACAATAATTAGGAAGCTAAAAGTTAGAGTTAAAATTAAAATTCATACCATAATATGTAACGAACTTCATGAGGTATGTTATAGGTTATACTGGTTTTTTGACGTTAGGGACCGTATTTTTCACACGTGAATACGTTATGCATTTGATCCCCGACTATTTTAAGTAACACTTGTACATGATTTCACAAAATTTATACTACTAAAAATTATGCCATTTTGACCTATTTTTGGTATTTAAAACAAATTATTGAATGGTTGAAATTTGCTTTTTAATTTTTTTTCCATTTTAGGCGATTTGGACATTCCGCAGTTGGTCACCTTGCTGAATGCCTTTCTGGAATCCATCAAACGTCCATTTTGCTCTCGGCGTGCACTGATCGAGGCCCTAGGCCATTTTTCGCCTGACAACCCTACCGTAATGCCTGGTACGGTATTGAATAATCAAAATTGCAAAACAATCTTGCTAATAAAAAGGATAAATATAAAATAAATAAATTATTTTTTATTGATTTACCTCTTATTATATTTAATATTAACCCTTCCTAGCAATTTGATTAATTTTGATGAAAAATACTAATTTTTAAGCTTTTTTTTCAAAGAGAATATCAATTTCGATCCAAATCGATGTCTAATTAAATTCGAACCTAAAGCTTTTTATATAAAAATTGCCATTATAAGTATATATCAAGATATTTTTTAAAATGGTTCCGTCTAAAAATCACCAAAATTATTATTTATATAATATAATCAAGTATAATAAAAAATAAAATATATCCTCAATAAGCATCAATCATAATCTTCCTCTCTAAAATGAAGATTTAGCGTCCCTTCAGGAGGTGGTTTTAGAGCGAATATAGTATTTTGTAATAAAATAGGAATAACATTAAAAAAATGGATTCCAAATATGATTTTTTCAATCTGTTAAGCGGAAGATCAAGAGGATGAAGCTGAAACGGGGATGGGCATGCGTATGGGCCATGAGGATGTGGAGCTGATCAGGATGTTGATGAACCCGGGAGCAAATGATCATGATCAGTGTGAGATCATCACCGGACGAAGGGAGGAGGCCCAGCAGAACGATGAAAAACAGGAAGTCAGTAAATCCAGTTTTTCATGCTTATTCGGTTTTCAGAAAATTCAATCTTGTGTTTCTTTGTAATACAAAATAGTTTTAAAATTTTGGCACAAAAATCACCTGGCTTAGAATAGGAATTCCGGGAAAAATCAATTTTTCTGGAGAAAAACACTATGAAAAATTTATTTGAGGCCAAAAGGGTATTAAAATAGTCTGCTGAGGTAGGGCGAATAAGGCGAAGGTTCGAATCCTCTCGATAGGAATTTTTTAATGTTATTTTTGCCAATTTTTGATGCCATTATGTGTTAGGTGAATTTTTGAAAATCGACTAAAAAATACAAATAGCCAAAAAAAAGTATTTGCAGCTGAAGGATGCGCTCGGAGAGCTGCAAGCAAAAGAAGAAAGAACTGTCGAGATTGCCGAAAATGAAAGTCATGAAGTTGAAGCGGAACAATTGGAAGAACAACAGCCAGAAAAAGCTGAAGTTGCGGAAATTGGAGAGTCTTCGGCGGAACAAGAAGTTGAAGCAGTACCTGCTGGTGAACCATCTGCTGAAGATGATGCAAGCGGGGAAAGCATGTCTCATGGAGCGCAAGGAGACGAGTTCACTGTAGAGAAATGTGCCGAAAACTATGGAGGAGCATCGCTGGAAATTGGAGCAGAAAATGGTAAAAATTGAGAAAAATATACCTAATCTTATACAGGGTGCGCCAAAAATCCTGTTACACTCATTTCTTCGTCTCTAACTTTTTTCTAAGAAGAGCGATTGTTAATCACCTTTTTTTATTGTGTAGCCCATTCAATTCTCTTTAAGATATAATCTTTGAATTTCGGAAATAACATCATCCAACAAGAAATAAGAGCATCCAAAATTGCAACCCTACTTGGCGTCGCTAGGGTAATTGTCTACCAATCCATCAAAAAATTCCAATAAAAATTTATCAAAAGGAAAAAATGAAATTTTAACCTAGAAAAAAAAGTTTGGTAAATTTTTTTCCAAACGACTTCGTCTCTGTATCCTGGCTAAGGGCGGGCATTTTGAATCACAATGATTGTATTGGTTCCCTATGTTATTACCTATCTTTTGACAGTATTTGATTGTTATTTAAATAAAAGAAATAAAAAGATATTCATTAATTTCTATGTAACAGGACTTTTGGCGCACCCTGTAGTGAATTGACGGTGTATATAAAAAATTATTTTCACTTCACAAAGATGCACCAATGATGACGAATTTCAAATAAAATGGAGTTTATATGAAATTTATCAAAATAAAAATGCTTATTCTTATTTATATGTATGTAAAATCGGAATAGATCAAAAAATGATATTTTTAAAGAAATTTTAGGCATGAATATGCCAAAAAACAATACAGATCAAGAGCGACATTTGCACAATGATCAAATTCGGGTCGATTTTTCGCATTTTCTGAAAAGTTCATTTTTCAAAGGGACCAAAATAATTATACCAAAAATTAAGCATTATTTTTTTCAACTATTTGCTTTTTATCTTTTTGAATAGCAATGGCTAAAAAAGTTTCTGTGTAGATTATTTGTAATCCCTCAAAACCGACAAAAAAAATCCACAGAAAATTGTTTTAATCAAAATTAATTCGAAAGCCTTTCAAGGTTTTGAGTTTCTTCTTAAAAGTTGGATTGTTTTGCAAAAACGGGCATCCATAGTAGCCAAATTTAAAAATTTTTCAAGGGCCAAAATTTCGTTCGTTAATGGCTTAATATTGCTATAACTTTTTCAATTTGTCCATTCGGTGTAATAAAAATACCTATTTTTCCTAAAATAAGGGACCTCCTTGATGGACTGAAAAAAATAAGAGACATCTCTAAAATAAGGAGCACCCCTAAGATAAGGGACACCCTAGAGGGACTTTGAAAAAAGGGCGGCTCCTTATTTTAGAAAAATACGGTATATGACTCAAGGCTTTTGCTCTTTTAAAGATGATTAAAAAAATTTTTCCTAAAATAAGGGACCTCCTAGATGTTTTATGGGAAATTTTGTTTGCTCAGTTTATAGTAACACAATACCAATTTAGATCTTCCCTCAACATCTGACCCTATCATGGCACAGCAACAACCTTCATCCTCTTCCGAAACCGCTACAGTAACTCGACCGGTCACATTGGAAGGACTCCGCCCGGTTACAGTATGCTCCTCAGCTAGCGTAGCGGATACTGTAGAGCAACAATCAACAACATTGTTGCTACATCAATTTGATCATCACGATTTTCATACAAATAAGGAGGCCAATTTGAGCGCGGTAAGCTAATGGTTTTCAAAATTTAAAAAAAATTAAATCCAAAAATTATTTTTGATCTTAATTAAATAAATGCAAAAAAAAATTCACACTTAATTATGCGCATACAAAAGAAAAAAATGATCAAAATACAATGACACTGTAAATTAATTGATCCATCATGATATGTTTATTGTTGAATTCAAATAAAAGTTTTAAAACAGTATTTATATTATTTTATTATTTGCTATCAATATGTTTATTTGGGAATAAACTAGTTTCTTTAATTTTCTAGATTTTTAGGAAAAAATATTTAATAAGATAGAATAGGCATACTTTTTAAGTGCCACTTCCAATTTTTTTTATTTGGCCAATCCATAAGTTTTTAAAGAATATATATCTTTTCATTTTTTCCGAGTTCCTTGACCTTTCAAGTTAATTATTTTTTATGAAAAAAATAAACTATAGAAGAATTAAAATACTTTTTATTGAATTTTGAAAAATTTGTTCTCTTAGGATTGGCAGTGCATTGTGTTCTATGTATGCAATGTGATCAGTTATTTGACGGGTAAAAAAATATAAAAATAATGAACTAAAATTTAAAATTTTTTGAAGGTGAAAATTATGACACTATGGTTGACTTGCTGACATTCTGGTTCACCGGCGACAATAATCGTGACGTCAAACAAGCGATTTAGTATGTTTTATTGGCTAAGGAATAGAAATAAAATTAGAAGAAATTTTTGGAAGTAAAAGAAAAACATATAAAAATAATATAAATTATAATTGAATAAACCCTATTAATCAAAATAATACATAAAGTAAATAAAAATAAGTACTTAAACCCGGATAATGTATTATATTAAAAAATAATCACACTTTAGCCACTTGCATAATAAATCAGAATAATAAAAATAATGCAATAAAAATAAATGCTTAAGCTCGGATAATATATTATAGTATAAAATATTCACACCTAGCCACTTGCATAATTAATCCGATTATCCAAGTAATTTATTAGCAATTAAATATTTATTGGGAGGACATTATTTTTATTTAGTTTATTGTTTTCGTAGCCACAAGCTATTTGTATTTCCAGGGCATTATTTTTATTCGGTTTATTGGTACTTTAGCTACAAATTGTTGTATTACTAGGGCATTATTTTTATTCAGTTTATTGGTTTCTTTTAGCAATACAAACTTAATTAAATCGCTAATACGATAAACAATCCCTATTATTTTTATGCAAAAGTAGTATCGCAACATTTCGACACCAGTTCAAATAAAACAAAAAAATTTTCGGTGTAAAAAAATAAAGCACTACATTAATTATAAAATGAGCTCAAAACATTAACATTGGTTATACCTTTATATTTATAATAAATACATCAAATTTATTCCCAAAGTTGCCACATGCGCGATCTGTTCGCTCGCAACATGCGTCAACAGGAACAACAAGCAGCTGATTGGCGACGACGCTTGGGACTAGCACCAAACCCTAAACGATGAAATCAACATTGTTCTGATTGTATCCATAAATTGCATTAGATTTGAGACCGAATGATTCCTGATTTTTGGTAATATTCAAGGATATTCCCCTTTTTGGGTCGATAATACCATAACATCATTTTTTCTCGAGGCAGATCATTCCCCCTCCCCCTGGTGGTTTCCCCCCGCGCAGAAAATGATTGTAACTTTTTTTCCCGGTAAAACCTAGAGGAGTGAGTTTGATGGATGTCAAAAGATAGCGCTAAATGTCTGCTATAAATTTGCAAAAAAAAGATTATCCGATTTGGTCAAGTCGAAAAAAAAGTTATGGTTAGATCTTTGGCCAAAACCACGATTTTATGATTTAACTTGGCCATAACTTTTTTCTACTTGGCCAAATCGGATGATCTTTTTGTAAGTTTACATCAGACATTTAGATCTACCTATCTTTTGACATCAAACTCACTTCTCTAGGTTTTACCTAAAAAAAGTTATAATCATTTTGGGGAAATGATGTGCACCCGTTTTTTCTAGGGTGTTCATTGACGTATAATCCGAATCTGACGTCAGATTCGATGTATCACTTCATATGACATGAGTTTCACAGGAGATGACGTCACGTGAAAATTTTGTATTGGAAAAAATGGATGAAGGTTGAAAAGTAATGAAAAAATATAAAGAACATGAATAATCATCAATAAATAATTTACCTAAGGTGATGCCTTAAATGATAAAAAGTCATTGAAGAAAAATCTGAAAAGTATTATTTTGCATCTCTTTTTACGAGAAACGAAATTTTCTCGTAACGCCATCAAGCGCGAAATTCTGAAATTCATTTTATATGACGTGATACACTGAAGCTGACATCTGGTATGGAAGATTCTCCATCAAAAACTCTATAAAATTAGTTCAGTGATTTCAAAAAAAAATAATTTGTCGCCCAAAAAAAACAATGAATCCCTGAGTATTAACCTAATTTTTTCGTTGTCCTTTCGTTAACCCTAAAATTTTTCTTTTATGGGTTCCTAGAATATAGTCTGGGTCAGATAAAAATGGATATCAGAACTCATTTTTCTCTCTTCAATACTTACCAGAACAAAATAAATTACAAATTAATCAACGGAGTAATGCATGCATACTGTACGTTGATCAATAATTTGTAAATGCATACGGTATGTTGTTCAATTTATGTGTAAAATTTATAACATTTGGCAAATTTTTTGGTTTTATTATAATGGAATGACGGAACTTAATAAAATTAGTTAATTTGGCTTTTATTTCATGTTTTATTTTTATATTTATGTACATATATTTACATATTTTCGATACAAAAATGGCAAAGAAACCTGCCCAAAACCCCATGATGTGCACTACCGTATATGCCAAAAAATGTGGGCATGTTGTCCTCCCACTAATCCAGTTTTGATTGGCTACCATGAAGGGTGAAGCCAAATGTGGTAAATCCGGTTTTATTGCCCTCCCCATTATGCTGATCCGAGCCAGAGGCGTTGGAAATGGCATATAGAAGAAGACCTAAAAGTACCGATAGCGGAACAAAATGAATGTCCATGGTCCCAGTCATTATTATGCAATTTTTTGTATATAATATTTTTGAAAGTAAAGCAAACAATTTGTGTGTGTGATACTTTGGATCTATCATAGCTTTACATCAAGGGTCATTCAAGATGTCCAAAAAAGCCGCCACATGGGGTGTTAAAAAACCTCCATTTTGGCTAACCGGAAATCACTACCAGAACAAAATATCTTAGCGAACAAAAATAGTTTGAGAGAGTGTCTTTTTTGTTTTTTTCGCTTTTCACTTGACAAAAAACATATTAAATACGGGTGACCAAGAGGGTATGACCAAATTTTCAAAATTAAAATTTTTCGGGTGGCTCGAAAAATTGAATAGCCCTACAAATTCGCGTGAATCTCTCAAAAGTTGTATGATGCACTAAAATGGATTTGGTCCCTAAAAGTTGTATTGGGCCATTAAAGAATAGTATGGATCCCTAAAAATCTCATATTGTACTCCCAAAAAATGGAAAAATCGCATCTATAAACTCAGTCAGAGTTTAAATTTTCAGAGATGAATCAGCTTTTTTGGGCAATTTTGCCTTTCATTTTAATTATGCACCTCCCTGCGGTTGCCCAGCAACAAAATGTTGCCTCGCAACCTCCCCCATCCATCAAGGTCGGCTTCATGATGCCGCGCAACCAGAGTTCTCAGGTAATAAGAATGAGATGAAAGCATTCAGATTTATGCTATGCTTTGATATAGAATTTTTTTTTACATTAATTTCCCAACAGCCAATTATTTTTGGTAAAAAATTTTAATAGGCACCAATACAAACGAAGCCTGAAAAATTGATAGTCACACGTGTCAAATTTGTTTCAAGGTGCCCTTCCAACAATCGGCCGGGGCCATCCTTTTGGCGCTCAACCGTATAGTCGGCGAAAAACTGGTCCCCGACGGTACAAATTTCAGGTATTTGAAAAAATTGGGATTGATTTAATTAAAAGCAAAAATACTTTTATAAAAACCAAATAAAGGGTATAAACCGTTCTTCAATTATGATCAGAAAATAATTAACTATGATGGGCAAAATGGTCGGATTTGGTGTTCTCTCGCGGATTTTATGCGACTTGTATATTATTTTGAAATTAAATTTGGCAATAAAACAACTTTCAGGTTCAATAAGGAAATAAAGATGCTCAAAACTAAAATATACAATCAAAACCAAAATAAACAGTTTGAATTATCCAAGCTCATCCTGATGATTTGTAGAACTTTTTGTCCACAGCTTTATATGGAAATACGAGGAGTGCAACGAGGCGGTGGCCATGGGCTACACCTTTGACATGATTGTGGACCAGAAGGTGGACGTGTTCATCGCACCGCCATGCTCCGGTCCGGCTCAGGTGGCCCTGGACGTGTCCACCTTCTACAACATCCCTTCGCTCACTTGGGGCCAATGCTTCGACTCCGCTTTTGGGTCCGAAAATTCAGGAAAATTTTTGTGAAAATTGAAAAAATTTTCAGGCTGGCCAGCAACTTCCCCACCCTGTTGACCAGTGTGCCCAACTATGGGGAGTAAGTTAGCTATAGTAATTATTATTTATTTTACAATTAATTTTCGAACAGATCAGATAGGAATACTGATAATAAAAAGCCTAGATTAGTATATGGTAATATGTTAATAATCTTTCACTCCAAATTGTTTCTAACTCCCTAAATAAGCAAAAAAAATTTTTATCATATTTTATTAAAATTGAGAGGAAAAAATAACTCAAAAAGCTTAAAAAATATTTTTCCTGATCTGTTCTATGCATTATTATTATTATTATATT
Source organism: Rotylenchulus reniformis (assembly GCA_001026735.1). Classification (NCBI taxonomy): domain Eukaryota; kingdom Metazoa; phylum Nematoda; class Chromadorea; order Rhabditida; family Hoplolaimidae; genus Rotylenchulus; species Rotylenchulus reniformis. The sequence goes on along the minus strand of LDKF01002034.1, from coordinate 31,455 downwards.
TTTACATATCAATCTGGCTGCCTCCTTTTTCCATTCTTATCTGCTACAATAAGTTCTGGTTTCTTTTTCCTATGAAAAATGACTCCTTTTGATCCATTCTGATTTTGCTCTATCCTTTGACCAATTCTGCTGTTCTGTTACAAATAAATACAAAATCCGTGCTGAGTCTTTATCTCACTAGTGCCAAAATGACAGAGAGGGATGAATGAGTCACTTACTTCTACTAAATGACTAACATCGGCAAAAAGACGAAATACTGACCAAAATAAAAAATTAAAATAAATAAAAAATTATTATTTTCATAATTTAGAACTGAAATAAAAAAAAATAAATAAAAATCATAGGGGTTAAATTTTATAGAAAATTCCAAAAAATTCATATCATATTTTTAAAATGGATAAGCTTGAAATCAGGATTTTTTCGAAAATTTTTTTCTAAAACCAAATTATTAATTTGTGAAACTAATAAAATTTAAAAGATCAAATTTTTAAAAATCTGCAACCTCAAGAAATTAATAAGAAAATAAGTTTTTAAAAATTCTGCAACCTCAAGAAATTAATAAGAAAATAAGTTTTTAAAAATTCTGCAACCTCAAGAAATTAATAAGAAAACTTTTAAAGACCTGCATTTTTCGGAAAAATTAATCTGATTTTTTGGAATTTCCCAAAAAAATTATTTATTTATTTTTATTTATTTTCTAAATAAAATAGTATAATTTTTTTTCTTTATTTTACTTATTTTTTCCATATTTTCTCGTTTTATTTTAGTACTTGTGAGGTAATGACATAGCAACATACAAATTCTGCCAATATGACTCCATTTGACCCATTCTGTTAGAACCAATTAGAATTCCCTTCTCTGATCAGTTTCGGCGCTGTGATCTGCTCCGTCATGGACTTCTTCAACTGGGACGTGTTCGCGCTGATCTACCAGACCAACCAGAACGGGCTGTGCGCGTCGTTCCAGGAAGACCTGCAGCTGGCAGCAAACACAAAGCAAAACTGTGTGATCAGTTACAAGGAGGAGGTGGTGACGGTGTGCCAGAAGCATAATGCAAATTTAAATAAAATGTGAAAAATAAAAAAGATCAGCAGATGACTGATCCGAAAATTTGCGGATTCGACAGAAAGCTGAAATTTTTAATTTTTTCAATTACCAGGTAAAGCAACATGCAATGAAACATGTTTTAAGTAATTCATTGGTTACATACATACTATGTTAAAAATGGTTGCGGAAAAATATTTTAGATTTTTTGCTCTTTTTTTGATTCAAAGCACAGTGAAAATCAGGGGTTGGTAAATACATCTATAATTTTTTAAAAATTCAGAGCTCAATTAATACATATTTTTAATAAAAAAAACATAGCTAGTCGTCTCACAAGGGAATATTCCCTAATGTGACTAGAATTTTCACATTATATTGTTGTCTATCAATTTATTTATTTAATTTATTTATAAAAAATTTTTGTCTTAAGGTCAGTGATAGTTCCGCAAAGGATTCACAGTACACAATCAACCAGATCCAGAACAGGGCCAGAAGTGAGTTATCGTGACATGATATTGTATCATTTTGAAATTCAAAATTATTTCCATAGGTTTGATAAGATTGTCTTAACGAGATTTTCAGGATTTTTTTACTGGATTATAAGATTAATATATGTTTCATGGATTAGGATCAAATTGGATCAAAATTAGACTTTATGTACATATGATAAAGACGAATTATTATTATTATGATTTTCTAATACCATATCACCTCTATTAAGTCACCACCCCCCATTAGGAGCCCCTTTCAATAGACCCCCTCCTCTTCTGAGACTCTATGGAAACCTTGGGATCGTAATAGAGTTTTTACAGTAATAGAGGTTCAATTTACACGGAAACCTCCAATAGACCCCCTTCGAGGAGTTGAAAAATAAGTCCCCATGGGATCGTAATAGAGTTTTTACGGTAATAGAGGTTCAATTTACACAGAAACCTCTAATAGACCCCCTCCGAGAAGTTGAAAAATAAGTCCCCATGGGATCGTAATAGAGTTTTTACGGTAATAGAGGTTCCATTTACACAGAAACCTCTAATAGACCCCCTCCGAGGAGTTGAAAAATAAGTCCCCATGGGATCGTAATAGAGTTTTTACGGTAATAGAGGTTCCATTTACACTGTATGCACATTCCCTTTTTCGTCGTCGTGCTCTGCTTCGACGACCTTTCACAGCAACGTAAATTTTCTGCAAAATTGGTGCAAGCAGGAATGAACACGTCGGATTATGGTAATAATTAAATAATCATTTTGTCCAAACAAAAAAAGTATTCATCAAAATTAATGGATAAAAAACCGGCACATTGGTCGTTAAAAAAACAGTCACATATGCCAATCTGACCAAAAAGATTATATAGAATTTTTATGCTCTATTCTTTTTATTTTTAGTATTTCGAAATTCGGCCAAAAATTTTTAGTTTTCCAAAATATTAAAAATATGGTATTTCAAGAAAATTTTGAATTTCTGTTCCGAAAAATTAAAAATATTATCAGAAGATAGAGTATAAAATTCTGCACAATGGCTTTTTATATTTTCGGCCTAGCATGCTTTTTTAAAAAAATAATTAATTGGCTCTTGACGATTTTTAATGTCCTAACTGTGGAAAACAAAAAGTATTGAAAATTTCAGAATTAAATTTTATATATATTATTTTTCTTATGCTACCTACTGTATATACTATTTACATATTGTATATTGTCCTTTACATTTTTCAGTGTATCTGATCCCGGGCATCAACATGAACAATGGTATACCGTCATAAGCCTTAATATTATTGCACAATTTGCCATAATAAAAAGCTGCAGATATTCTCAAAAATGTGACAGATAATCTGCGGACCACGCCTTGGTGGCAAGATCAGGATCCGACAGTTGCATCTTCCGCTTGGTCCATTGCGCAAAGGGGATTCCATCTGACAGCCGACATATTTGGTCATTTTTCAACGGAATTAATGATCTCCAAAAAATAATCATATCATAATTTTCTTATGGTATTTATACAAATAATTCAGTAAACCCAATGCAAAATTTCAAGCAAAAATGGGCCATTAATTTAAAAGATGGCCAAAAG
>LDKF01002034.1:12586-27260 GCA_001026735.1 Rotylenchulus reniformis | reverse complement strand
TATGTGAATTAGCTCAGGTGTGATTTTGTCTTTGGAGATGTTTTGTTATGGATAATGCTCTTTTTGGTTTTGATGGATTTTTAAGAAATGACTCATTTTGATGGAAATTTAAGAAACGTCCCATTTGGGTTTTGATGGATATTTAAGAAACGCGCATTATGATGGTTTTTAAGAAACGACATAGCACCGCTATAATATATAAAAAATTGGTAAACAATATATACACAAGAAAAAGAACTAGAGAAAATGCAATAGCGGGCAAGGACTTTTGCCGCACCCTGTATAAAAGGCAAAGTTGTGCAGAATTTTATGCTCTATCTGCTGGTACAAAAAGTGTTTCGAATTACGAACAAATATGCCGAAAAAAGTCAAAAATATCGAAAATATGGTTTTTTCGACTTTTTTCAACATTTTTGTTCGAAATTCAAAAAATTTTTTATATCAGCAGATAGAGCATAAAATTCTGCACAACTTTGCCTTTTATAATTTTGTCTAACAGGTCTACCAAAAAAGTTTTTAGAGGACATATTGAGTTTTGATCTATTTTTTTAAAACACCCATTATGATACTTTTTTAAAACGACCCAGCACCTTCAAAACTATACAAAAGCAGAAAAATGCTCGACTTCCAACCAAACATTCACATATTAAAAAAAATTGGTCGTTAAATAGATAGATCATCAGAGATTCTTTTTTTAATTTCAAAAGCTCAAAAATTTAAAAATTTAGAGCAGATTTCACAATTTGAAGAATTTTTACATATACCACCTCATAATAAAATGTCGATGTTCAGGCAAAACCGGAAATTCGTCTTTTGAGACCCAAGCAGTGAGTGTGATGAGCGATTGGCCCTTCTACTGCAACGATTGCAATGCAACCACAGTTTGGGAACTTTTTATTATTTGTGCAATTTTTTGGAAAAAATTAATATTGTCCTATATGGTTATTCAAAAAATTCAAATTTATATTTTTTTTATGTTACCATAATTTTTGCCATTTGATTTTGCCTTTTATTCATTCTCTCATTTGTTCATAAGATAGTTTAATTGCTACTGCTCGGATCATTGATGCACCATCCGTTCTAACTGATTTCTAAATGCAATCTATGTAGAAAAATTTTTTTATGTCAAAAAAACAGATTGTCAAAAAGTTATGGACATAATACCTTGGAATTTGGCCAAAGCCATTTATTTTGTCCATAACATTATTCCACAACAGTACATTTTGAATGGGATTGGGCTAATTTGGTAGCCAATTTCTTTCCTCTATTTATGACACCTTTTTTCCGGGCGTATTACGATTCAATACAGTTTTGATTTTTTTTTGTTTTTTTTCGCAATTTTTGAAGGCCTCTAAGTGGGCGCCGACCCTGTACGACAGTTTCTACATGTACGGGTTGGCCCTGAATGCGGCCATCAAGACTCAGGGCACCTCCATGGACATTCTGCGCAATGGCACCTTGCTCCGCTCATTGGCGCCGAACATCCAGTTCACAGGTGAAAATCCGAAAAAATGTTAAAAACATAAAAATGTAAATAAAATCGGAAAAACCCGAAAATCCAATTATAAATCATCTTTATAATCATTAACGTAAATTTTACATAAAAATTATTTTTTTAAACCAGACAAATGCCTTTTTAAAATTATTTATTTTATAAATAAAATTTTTATAAAGGATAATAATCACCATTTTAATGAAATCTTTCTAACTGTCCTGACCTGGAAAAAGAGCAAAAATTTTAATGAGAAGTTTTTTCATACAAAAATTTTCCAATTTCAAAAGGTGTTAAGTAAAAAAACCTTCAGAAAGTAAAAAATGGCCTTCAAAAACTTTTCCTAAAAAATTTACAAGTGTCAAAATTATAAAAAGTGATCTACCCTTTAGCCTTTTTTATTTTCGAAATTCCTTTAATTTTTTTTGAAATTTTAAAAAAATGATTTTTTTGAAAAAATTAAAAATCAAAAATTTTCGCGGAAGTTCAAAAAACTAAAAAGGCCAAAGGCATATAAATTCTGTATAGGTGTATATTGCTTTTTAAATTTGGTCCTATTGAAGGTTAGTATACCTAGTTTTTAAAGACGGTTTGTTTTCTGACCAATTTTTGCAAACGCCCATTCTAATCATTTTTGGCAAAACGACCCAACACAATTTCAAAAAATTTTCTAAACTATTTTTCAGGCATGACCGGCTCGGTGGACATGGGCAAGGACGGGGTGCGCAACTGTCTGTACGTGATGGCCGGCTATACGGGCCAACAGGACGGCGCACTGACGCGTTATCTGAAGTTGCAAGTGAACGACGCCGGCGTGGTAGTGCGTGCTAGGGCCCTAGAAAAGTGCCACATTGGCCAAGCAAGCATGAAATCTTTAGGGTCGACTACCGTATTCCCTCTATTATTAAGGTACCCTCTAATATAAAGGTACCCTCTAATATAAGGGTAACATTCAACTTAGGTTGAAAAAAATAAGGGTAACCCTCTACTATAAGGGTACCCTTCTAATATAAGGCTAACAACTCGATGATGCTGTAAAGGGCTATAATTAAGGGGTCACTGACAACTCGAACCTTGGCTGATTTCAAGCGTGACAACTCGGCTTAAACGCAACCAAGAAAAATGCTCTTGGTGTGAAAAGATAGGTCTAAATGTCTGCTACAAACTTTCAAAAAAGATCATCCGAATTGGCCAATTCCAAAAAAGTTATGGCCAAGATAATCACTTGTGTCAGGAAAAAGGCCAATACGAGTGATTATCTTGGCCATAACTATTCTTGTATTAGACCAATTTAGATGGGCTTAGACTCATTTTGTAGCTAATTTAATTCTCTATTTTTTGTCACCAAGAGCATTTTTCTTGGTTGCGTTTAAGCCGAGTTATCACGCTTGAATCAGCCAGGGTTCGAGTTGTCAAGGGTTCGAGCTGCCAGGACCCCATAATTAAGCCAGAGAAAGGGAATAATTTTCTTTCTCTGTGGATGGCATACAGATATTGCGCAATGCCGAAGCCGAGCAAATTTTGAATGTGCAATTTGATGAAATTGATAAATAATCATAAGGATAATCATGATCATGAGGAAAATGATTTAATGAGTGATGGCTCGTTGGAACTTTGATTCGAATTTTTATAAATAAATTATTCAGTCGGGGTTGAAAAATATAAAGGCAACCCTCTAATATAAGGGTACCCACTAATATAAGGGTAACTTTCAGCTTAGTTTGAAAAATATAAGGGTATACCTTTATATTAGAGGGAATACGGTATATATCAAAATGAGCGTTATAAAAAATCAAAACCCAAGATATGTTTACCGAAATTTTTTTTAAACTTGCTAGGCCAAAACTACACCGACAAAATTTTGCAGTATTTTATGCTCTATCTTTTGATATTTTTAATTTTCGAAATTCGGCCAAAAAGCGAGTTTTTTTATGAAAAGCCCTATTTTTCGTCAATTAAAAAAATTCAAACATTTTGGCCCTATTGCTAAAAATAAAAATACCAGAAGATAGAGCATAAAATTCTGTACAATTTTACCGCTGGAAGTTTTGGCCAGCAAGAATGTTTTGGGTTTGATTTAAATTATATAACAACTCATTCATTACCTACTATAGACTCCCTTTATTTTAAAATACATAGTTTTCACTTATCATTTACCTTTTTTGTTTTTGAATTTCCCTGGAATTTTTGAAATTTTGCGAATTTTTCGAACAATTATATTTTAAACGAAGATTTCGAAAATTTCAGGAAATTTCAAAAATGCCTAAATTTTTAAAGGCCAAAATTAAATGTTTGGCCTTATTATGACACATTCTGAGCAATTGCCCCCATGGTGGCACTTTCGAGGCAATAAATGGCATTTTAACCTAGCAAGTTTTATAAAAAATCTAAATTTTATTGATTTTATCCAATGTGGCATTTTTTGCAATCTATTATGGCATTTTTTAAAAATTCTGGTGCCCTTATTTGTGCGTCAGATTCTTCCAATGTTTGTTTTATATGAAAGTTCCCGTACTAACAAAAATTCCTTATTTTAGAGGGGAATGTTCCAAAAAATTTCACTGACGAAACTTTAACAAAAAATCGAGCTTTCTTGAAAATGATTTACTATTATTTTTTATTTATTTTGCGATCGAGACTCCAAATTTATTTGCGTTTTCTAGCTAATAGTATTTATTTTGCTAAGATCTCCTATAAATTATTAAAAAAAATAGACATTTGAAAAAAAATTCATTAGATGACAATAGAATTTCTAGGATTTGTTTCCTTTCAAGTTTTTCTGAAAAAAAATGTTGGTATCTAGAGTCAGAGAGTCAGATTTCTCTTTGAGCCCAATTGGCCACATGGCTCATAGTTTAATAAAAAATGCCAAAGCGAAGTAAAAATAATTATTTTTTTGCTGCTTAAGAATGCCTCCTTTTTCACCAACGCTTCGGAACAACAAATTTGGGCCAACCGAAACTCGGTCCAGCCCGTGTCCACACCAATGTGTGGTTTTGACGGCAAGGGCTGCAGAGTGGACTTTTTCCAGGTGAATATGCCTACTATATGGGCATGATCCTACCGATTATTCATTTCTAAATACTATCGAATGATTAATAAAAATAAAATTCGAAAATATGCCATATAAGACATTTAATTTAGACTTAAACAGGGCTCTCAGGTCTTGGGTGACTGAAAAAAGGACACCAAGCTTAAAATTAAAGATTTTGAGGTCGAAAAAAAGGACGCTTTTAAAAATGCTAATTTTGCTTTCCAAAGCAGAAATATTAACAGATTTTTATCAATAATTTGATGTTTAAATCGTATATTTCTTATTAGCAACAATTTGTTAAAATAATTTTCGATCACTGTTTGGCGTGTCAGCGATTCCGTAGAGGCCGTCGGAGAAATTTTTGAAATTTAGTCTTTTTCCTTAAAAAATTGATCATTTTTAAGGCATTTCTTGAAGAAAATCCTCTATGTGGGGGTGCTGGCGGTCCCGATAGGGGCCGCCGGAGAAAATTTTGAAAAATTAGTCCTTTTTTCTTAAGAAAATTGCTCATTTTTAGTCCTTTTTTCTTAAGAAAAATTGATCATTTTTAGGCATTTCTTGAAGAAAATCCTCTATGTGGGGGTGCTGGCGGTCCCGATAGGGGCCGCCGGAGAAAATTTTGAAAAATTAGTCCTTTTTTCTTAAGAAAATTGCTCATTTTTTGAATAAAATTTTCGAAAATCTCAAAAATAAAGGACAAAAAAGGACAGTTGGTCCAAAAAAAGGACAAATCTTTAAAAAAAGGACATTTAAATTTTCAAAGATCGGGACCCTCAAAAAAGGACAAATCTTTAAAAAAAGGACGTCTGAGAGCCCTGGACTTAAAGTTCTCTATTTTTGTCTTCTTAAAGTTTTTGGCAAACTTAGACATTTTTTTGGTTTTATTATGTAAATGTTTTGTAGTTTAAAAGAGAAAAATCTTATTTGCACTTTAGCCCAAACGACAGAGCACCTTCTCCATCTACTTATTTTTCAAGTTAAAATTATAGTTTTGCAACATCTCAAAAATAATTTTACAAGACACCTTTACTGAAAAATTGTAAGAAGATTATCATTGTACAGTATCAACATGTGTTTGGCCAGAATACATACACTTATAGCAGCGTAGAACTTGTTCTGGAGTGAAAAATTCTCGAGAATCGAACATCAATATAAAAAAACCACCGAGAAATTTTATCAATTGTGCAGAGTCGAGAAAGTCTTGCTTCTTTATACAGTATTTCCATTTTTTGGTAATCCATTTACTGTAGGTTTGTGTTTTTTCCCTTGCACAGGAATACCGAGGCTATGTGATCGCCGGCGGCTGTCTGATCATCCTGGTGATGGCCGCCATCGTGTTCGGCATCTATTGGCTGGTGCAAAGTCGCGCAGCGGACATGGAGCACCAAAATCGCCTATGGCAAATCCCCTACAACAGCATGGTGAAGATGGTCAACAAGGTATTTACTATGCACAAGGTTGTGCGACATTTGTGGTTCTCGCTATAACTCGGTTCTAACCAAATCTAGAGAAATTAATTCATTGTTAGTGTCAAAAAATAGAGAAAAAAATTAGCTATCGAATCAGACCATCAAAATAATAATTTTGGCCAAATTCACAGTAATTTGGCCATAACCTTTTTTCACAGTGGTTAAATTCGAGCAGGCTTAGGCATATTTTGTAGCTAAATTTTTGCTCTATTTTTTGATATCAAATTCATTTTTATAGCTTTTATTTGAACCGAGTTATAGTGAATGAGCCGGAAGTGTCGGCATACCCGATGTAGTATCTCAAAAAGAGTAGTAATAAGAAAAATTTTATTTCATAATAACATCATTTTATCTATTAGCTATAGTTAAGAATGTGGCATATATAAAAGTAAAAAAATGAAGCATTATATTGCTGTAATACATTATAGGATATTTAATATTACAGTGTAAGGATTGAGTAAAGATATGCTGTTTTTACAACTTATACATATTTATACTATATGCTATATTTATATTCGATATAAGTATAACCCATTTAATTGTATACCATTTTATTTTTCAACCTCTGCCTCTGAATATGGTTTAAAAATTGATTAAAATTCAAGCGATCTTTCATTAACAGTTCAAAAAAGGTAAGTAATATGCTTAATGCACAAAAAGCTCCTGAAGTAGTTATTTTTTGATCATTTATTATACTCTAGACATTTTCCATGAATTTTTATTCATTTCCATGAAATAAAAATTAGAATTTTCTGGCTTTTTGAAGAGGCGTTAAAAAAGTATTGGCAAAAAATTTAATAGGCATTTTTTCTTCGGTTCTCAGATGTACCATTATATTAGAGGTTACCATTATGTTTTAAACTCCACCAATCATTACCAATATATTAGAGATTACCATTCTATTAGTGGTTACTAATAATAGAGGTACATAATACGCAATACGGTATCTTTTATTTATTTGACAATTTTTGCAGAATAAAACCGTGGAAAGTTACCGTTCACTGCAGTCCAGCAACACCAACTCGTCCAAGTTCACCCGCGAGTCCATCCGGACCAACAATGCCACCAAGTTCAACGGCGCGCTGTATGTGATGGGCGGGGAGCGCGTGATCAGCTTGGTGCACACAGGTTAATTAGTGACAGTAATTGGTGTAAGATAAAATATTACGGTATCACTCCCTTTAAACTAGGGTAGCACGGAACCGGGACTTTTCGCAAAAACCGGGACCGGAACTGACCGGGACCAGGAAAACCGGGACCGGGACCAGATTTTTAACCGGGACCGAGACCGGGACCGGGACTGACCGGGACCAGCCTTTAGCCAAAAATTTAAAAAATTCAAATTTTTTAACAAATTTTTTTAACAAAAATTTTTTAAAAATAATGTAGAAAATTATACCAATTTTTTAGTCTGAAAAAATTCAGGTAAAATTGGAATTTTCACTTTTTTTGAAAATTCAAAAATCAGGAAAAAATAATGACTGAGGTCGAAAATCAGAACAAATCTAACGAAAATCTGACTATGAAGAATCCAAAGGCAATAAAATTTTTTATTCGCCCATGAAAATTTTCAAATTCGATTCCTTAGAAGATTTAGTTTATTAAGAAATTACACCTTATATACGCATAATTTTCTTTAATTTAAAAAAATTAAAGAGAGAAGAAGAGGAGGACGATAAGGAGATAGGTATATATAAAAAGTATGTAGAAAGAATATCAAATTGATAATAATTGGAGGGGGTAGGAAAATTTTGCATTTTAGGACGGAAAAATCAGGTTTGTTAAGGAATTTTCACCAATTTAACCTCATATTTTGTTAAAATTTTTGGCAAAAATACCATTCTTAGGTGTGCATTTTCACCAAAAATGCCATTCTTAGGGGTGCATTTTCAGTCCCGGTCAGTCCCGGTCTCAAAAACCGGAACTGGGAAATCCCGGTTTTTAAAAACCGGAACCGGAACCGGGACTCTGGTCCCGGGGTGACCGGGAGTCCCGGACCGGTCCCGGTCTCGGTCCCGGTTCCGTGCTACCCTACTTTAAACCTTAAATTACCGTACTCTCTCTAATAGAAGGGACCCTTGGAGAAGGTTGAAACAATAAAAGGGGCCTCTTCTATTAAAGAGAAAACGGTAAACATTTTAATTTTAGACAATTGTTTATATTGTTAGGGGTGTTAATAGATCGAATATTGGTCAAATGAACACTGTCCAGATCATTAAAATTTTTTTGGGATATATGTTCAAAAAATTTACAGTTAGTGCTCGTCTGAATGCACAGGACATGGCAGAATTGAGGATGGTAAATTTGACATTTTATTTTTTTCTATAGTTGTATGGTGCCAAATATGTATGATCTACAGATGCGTCTGCTTGACGGTGACAATGTGAACCGCTTCATCGGACTGTCCATCGACGGGCCCGAGCTTTTGTCTGTCTGGCGCTACTGTTCCCGTGGGCCCCTATCGGTGAACATATTAACGATTTTATTAAAAAACTCTAAATATTTTTAATCAATGGAAAAACAAATCCTCTCACATCTATTATACATATAAAATAATTGTTATATTTTATGTAAAATTTTTTTACATTTTAGGAGGTGGTGACCGGCTCGTCATCCTTGACGATGGACAGCTTCTTCATCTACTCGTTGATCCGAGACATTGCCGACGTAAGTAGTTTGTCATTGATTTTTTTATCAGCTATGTAGCTATATGTATTTATCTAATAACTATACATAAAATCATCATCGCAATTTGTTATCATTAGGGTGAGGAATTTAAGTCAAATGACTTTTTTTTTCTGCTGGTCTAAAATGGCCTAAAACCCATCTAAAACGCATTTTTAACTTGACCCGACGTCTCTAGCATGCGTTTTTATATGACTTTTTTTTTGACTTTTTTGCATGTTTTGGGATTTTTATGACTTTTTCATGACTTTTTTGACTTTTTCATGACTTTTTTGACTTTTGGAGCAAATTTTTATTTTTTTTGTCTTATTTTTTGAAATTTATAGCTCAAAATCGATTTTTTTTGGGAAAACTACAAAAATTTCAAAGAATTTTGGTGTCAAAATTTAAAAATCGTCAATTTTTTTAATGGAAATTACAAATTTTTTTTTTGCTAAATCTGATTTTTTCTTAACTTTTATTTTTTGATTTTTAATTTGTTTTATGGATTGAAATTGCTTCTAAAAACAATAAAAATACATTTGCAGAGAAATTTTTACTTTTTTCACTTTTTGTTTCAATTTTATTCATTTTTTTCATTCAATTTTCATGACTTTTTTGATACTTTTTTGCAATTTTCGTGACTTTTTGAGGATTTCTTGTGACTTTTTTAGTCGACTTTTTTGATATTTTTTATGACTTTTTTCCTCACCCTAGTTATCATTCGATACTTTTAAATATTTCTAAAATTCATAAATCCTAGACACCATGACTATCACTTTGCATTTGTATACTAATAGATAGTTATTTCTAGGAGCGTATAAATATGTAAGCATATTATCATGGCTAGTATTATTCCCTTAGCTAAATATTGATGAGTGAATCATATATATTTCGGGCTATTCAAAGAAAATATGCTTTATAGCAATTAGATTTTTTATGTGTATTCTATAGGGTCATATGTAGGGGGCGGACTTTTAGGGAATTTCCCTAAGCAAAAATAGGGACCTATTAGGGAGCAAAAAAGGTCCAAATAGGGGGAAAATAGGGAGCTATCTAGCGAAAATAGGCAAAAATAGGGAAATTTTTTCCCCCAAAATATGACTTTTTGTTTAAAAAGAATATTAAGCCTTTTTAGAACCAATTTAACCATATCTTGAGATGTTTTCATTAGAAAAATAGAAGATCCACCAAAAATATTTTAAAAAATTTCGAAATTTTTTCAAAAAAAATTGCGAAAAAATTTGAATAAAAAACTAAAAATTATCCCAAAATTTTGGGAAAAACTAAAAATTTTCCAAAAATTTTTCGGAAAAAACTAAAATTTTTTCCAAAAAAATCTAAAATTTTCGGTTTTTATTGCATTTTTGTGAAGAATTTCTTAAAAAATGGGCAAAATAGGGAAAAAATAGGGAAAAAGTCGCGAAATAGGGAAAAATTTAGCCGCGCTTACAGAAATAGGGAAAACAAAGTCCATCAAAATACATTTAAATATGTCTTTTTGAGCGTTTCCCTAAGATTCCATGTCTTTAAAAAAATAGGGATTTCCCTTAAAGTCCGCCCCCTAATATGCTTCATGAACGGATCTTATATCTGTATACAACCTAGCAGTTATTAAAATTTCAATTTGCTTCAGGGCCTGCGCTTTTTGCACGGCTCTCTATTGGGTTGGCACGGCAATCTGCGTTCCACGAACTGCCTGATCGACGACCGATGGCAGGTCAAACTGTCGGAATACGGGCTGCACTTCTTCAAAGCGCACGAGAAGCGTGAACCGAAAGGTGTGAAAAATTGTGCAAAATCAAATAAAAATCAATATAAATTAATAAATTTACCAATAATTTAAAAAATATAGCTTCATTTTTCATTTAAATCAAACGATATAATATTAGTAATCTGAGGACAAAAAAAAACAATTTGATCTGATGGAATTTATTTCAGATAAAAATTTTTAAGAAGAAAATGGCATCATTATTTATGTAGAAGAAAAAATTATATATAATATTTTTGCACCATCAGACCTTGTCTGGACAGCGCCAGAATTGCTGCGCGAGAACGATGGGGTTGGATCCAAGGCCGGAGACGTGTACAGCTTTGCCATTGTGTGCTCTGAGGTTGGGATTATTTTTCGGCCAAATTCAAAGTTTTGAAAATTTTGCAGGTTGTGAACATGAAACCCATTTGGGAGCAGGGTGAATCCAAGAACAATGTTGAGGGTATTTGTTTAAAATTTGCCAATTAAGCGTATCAAAAATTTTATTTTTCTTCTTCGGGAATCACTTTGATGTACAATTTTGAGGGATTCTTGGTACAAACAAAAACTGTATAGAGATGGGTATGAAGAAAATTTTTTTCATCATGTTATAAAAAAATTTCTCATGTGAATTTCTGCAAAAAGGTGTTGTTATATTTTCGTCTTACTTGTAAATTTAGTTATTTAAGTTATCAATAGAATTTAAAAAATTTTCCTTTGCAGTTTGGTTTTTATGCTGTGAAAATGGAATTTTTTAAATAATTTTCTGAGTCCCTCTAATCATGATTCCTTTCCAATTTTTCAACAACCAATTGAAATTTCTATTATTCAATTAAAATAATTCTTACAAGGGAACATATCGAGGTGTGACTAATCAGATCGCAATTTAACCCATCCTATCTTCTAGGGCATCCTCACATTGCATCGTATATTTTTGGCTTTTTTGGTCCGCACAAATAGTGAAGAGTTGAAAAATCGGTTTTAAAAATGAACGGTCGTTCATCCACACGGATCATCCGTCCCAGTGGATGAAATCCACCTTACAATGTATAATAATTATTAACCACGACTAATTTCTGGTTTATTTTCAACATTTTATATTAAAAATTAATTATCAACCGTTTTTGTTAAACATCACATTATTGTGTTCATGCATGGTACGATCGACGTCATTCCAAGGGGGCGAATGATCCGCGTGGATGAACGACCGTTCATTTTTAAAACCGATTTTTCAACTCTTCACTATTTGTGCGGGCCAAAAAAGCCAAAACTATACGATGCAATGTGAGGATGCCCTAGAAGATAGGATGGGTTAAATTGCGATCTGAATACTCACAGCTCGATATGTTCTCTTGTTAGTAAAAAATTCGTTAAGTCTTATATGGTCTATTTATTGCGCAAAAATGGGTTTAAAGTTAAATTTTCTCCAATCATTTTTTGTACATTAAAATCCAATTTATTAATCAGAAAATTATTTTTTTCGCCAAAACTCAGGATTTTCCCAATTTTCTCTCTACAGAATTGGTGTACCTGGTGCGCAAGGGTGGTCGCCAGCCGTACCGTCCGAAAATGGAGCCTAACACCCAGGATCTGTCCCCGGCGCTGCTGCATCTGGTCAGGGATTGCTGGAATGAAAGCCCCACTGATCGGCCCAAAATGGACACGGTCCGATCACTGTTGCAGTCCATGAACACCGGCAGGTGCGGCGTGGTTCAGTGGACTATATTAGTTTCACAACTACTGGCGGTTCAAATCCCGTCCTTATTTTTCCACCATTTAGACCACAACTCGGTTTTGAACAAAATTCAAGATCAATAAAAGATGATCAAACTCATCCAAATTTATTCTAAAATTGATAAAAATGTTATTATATTCGAAAAATCCATTTAAATTCCCCCGCCCCCGATCTCTACTTCAATTACTATCCAGATGCACTTATATATTTTTCTTCTTTTACCTACTCTTATACTTGCACTTATCCAAACAAAATGATTAAAAAGAAAAATCTAAAGTAAAACAAATTATTTTTATCAAGTATTCGAATGTGTAGAAAAAAAAACAATTTTAACCTTATATCATATACTGTTTATTCCTGAAAAATCCAGATTTTTGTAAAATTACGTTTTCAGAAGCACCAACCTGATGGACCATGTGTTCAACATGTTGGAGGTGTATGCCGGTTCGTTGGAGGAGGAGGTGGAGGAACGGACCAAGGAGTTGGTGGAGGAGAAGAAAAAGTCGGACATCCTGCTCTACCGTATGCTGCCAAAGTATATCATGAAATGCAATTTTAATTTTCAGCATCTAAAAACTAACCAAAATAAAAAAAAATATTAATTTATTTTTTTACAGACAAGTTGCAGACAAACTGAAACTAGGCCAATCGGTGGAACCAGAATCATTTGATTGTGTGACGGTGTTTTTCTCGGTAAAAATCATAGCAATTATTTTGGTTCCACAATCAACTTACCCCTTTCCCCCCTAAAACACTTTTTTTTTACTTTTAGCCATCCTATAGGATTAAAATAGCACAAAACCTTTTATTTAAAAATAAAAATAAAATAATTTAAAAAATTTTCTATTTTTTTAATACATTTATAGGCCATTCAAAGCAAGCATTCTCATCATACCTAACTTTTGTTTCTTCGTCATGACAATTAAAATGGCCAAAAATTTATGTTTTTCTACCATATAGGATGTCGTTTCGTTCACCAACATTGCAGCAAAATGTTCACCTTTACAGGTAAAAATTTCAAAAAAAATGAATATGTATATGTATATCTTTATGATATTTTTTTCGTACAGGTCGTCAATTTGCTGAATAATTTGTACACCCTGTTCGACTCGATCATTGCGGAATACGATGTGTACAAAGTGGAAACCATCGGTAAAAAATAATACCATTATAAAATACAGTTTTACTTTAAATCATTATGATTCCTAATTTTCTGATTAAAATTATTTTACTATTATTTTTCCTTTCGGCAGATAGGGCTTTTTTTACGTTTGGTCTGACAATGTCAAAAAAGATTTCTAAGGGGATTGGTTTTAATTACGCTTTTTTGGCACCTGAAAAACGCCTTTCTGCAACTTTTTAATAGCCTTTTTATATGTAATTTATAGCATTTGGTAACCATACTTATCAGTTATCATTATCACTCATCATTGTCAGGCGATGGGTACCTGTGCGTGTCGGGCCTGCCCCACCGCAACGGGGACGAGCATGCGCGGCACATTGCCAACATGTCCCTGGCCTTCATGCGCAACTTGCCCTCCTTCACCATCCCGCATTTGCCCACGGAACGGCTGCGCTTGCGCATTGGCATCCACACGGGCCCGACGGTGGCCGGGGTGGTCGGTGAGTGAATCAGAATCAGAGAAAGATAAAAATCAGAATAAGAGAAAGAGATTGGTCAAAAACAGTATGCAAGGTACCAGAATCAGATAAAAATCAGAATGAGGGAAAAAGCAGAATAAAGAAAGAGATTGGTCAAAACAGAAATAAAGTAGCAGAACCCGGAAAAGATAAAAATCAGAATGAGGGAAAAATCAGAAGAAGAGAAACAGATTGGTCAAAAACAGAATGAAAAGAATCAGAATCAGGAAAAGATAAAATCAGAATGAGGGAAAATATTTGAATAACATAATTGAGAAGCAATGTTCATAACGAAGAGGAACAGATCAAGAGAGGATAAAAATCAGAGTTTTTTTTTGTATAAAAATCAGAAAAAATTCCGAAATTACGAAGAAATCAATGAAACGAATAAAATATGCAGAATAGGAATAAATTGAACAAAAAATTAAAAAAATAAAAGGCATTTAAATAAAGAAATAAAGGGACTTCTGAAAAAAACCCGCCAAAATAAAAAGGAAATTATGGATTTGAGGGGAATGATAACAATTCATGAAAGTTGGCACACAATTCATGTAAAATATGAAATATGGAAATTTCATATACTAAAATACATTAGGAAAAAGTCAAAAATCTCAATCCATTCTTTTCACCCACAGGTTTGTCAATGCCGCGTTATTGTCTGTTCGGAGACACCATAAATACGGCGGCTCGTTTGGAAAGCAGCTCAAAACGTATTCTTATTTTTGATTTTTAGGAAACAATTTGATTGATTCCTTTGAGAAATATAATCTAAATAATTATTATTTTAGGAAAATGTGCATATTTTATATTAATTACCGTAAAAACTATCATATATTAACAAGGGGGGGTCAAGGGGGGTCTCGATCGCCGATCGCGGGGGGGGGGG
>LDKF01002033.1:2754-16143 GCA_001026735.1 Rotylenchulus reniformis | reverse complement strand
TTTGAGATTTGAGTAATAAAAAATAATTATGGTTCGAGTTTTGGTTGGGTTCGAGTTGTCCATGGTTCGAGTTGGCCTTGGTTCGAGTTGTCCATGGTTCGAGTTGGCCATGGTTCGAGTTGTCCTGGTTCGAGTTGCGTGGACCCCCAAAATAAGAAAATACACTCTCTGTTATGTTTTTTTAAATGTAATGACCACTGAGTACATGCATAAAATTCAAAAAGGATCGATCATAAAGAAATAGAATTGGATCAGAAAGGGCATTTGCCTTCCTCGCCGGACATTTCGATACGGCCCAACTGGACAGAACATCCTTCCCCGCACAATTTGATCGCCAGCTTCTGATCCACCCCCTCGCCGAGTTTCAGTCCAGCCAATTCCGTGGTCACTTTAAATTCGAAATATTTTCAACTTTGATTTAGTGCCAATTGTGCGATTACTTTTTGCTATTCCATTCCAAGTGATAAACATCTTTCCGGCACAAAATTTGATCCCGCAACCGATCACATCGCCCTTGAGACGGTTGCCCCAATTATTCTTGTAGCAATAAGCCGATTTGAAAACAGAGAAAGAGCTCATTGCCATTGTTTTCTGGCTGATTCCGATCTCCAGCCCACATCTAAAAAATATACGGATTCTTGCAGATTTTCTAACCAGATTAAAAGAAATTTAAAATTCATTTTATCAAAAAATGGAAAAAAGCTTTATGCAATAATGTAATAAATGAAATCAGAGAAACAATCCTATTGAATTTGAAATTTATTTTTAGTTGATAAATGATTTTATGATGAGTAAATTTTATTCTATGGATTTTCCCTCTACAATTTTCTGTATAATCTTTTAGTTTTATCTTTATCACTTAAATTAAAGAATTGTTTTATAAAATTATTGACTACTTTAATCGGCGCTTATTTTCATTTTTAGTATTCTGGAGCTACATCTCACAAGTCAGTTAAAAATAGCTAGCTATGATCATGACCTAAAATAATTTGGACACACTCATTTTTAGCCTAAAAGAATAATAAAAAAAAACAAAAATTCAATTTTTTGTAGATGTTTTCCAGTTGTAAAACTGTCTTATTTTTAAAAAAAAATTGTCAGCTTAAATATATAAATATCACTATTCATAAAATTATTAAGACAAAATTCCGCATTTAAAAAAATCAAAGAAAATTTCATCATGTATAATTTCTGTAAATCCTAATTGGGTGGGTCCATGCATAAAAATAAAAAGTAATTTAATTTAAAAGTTTAAATGGTGGATTGATATCCCAAATTAAACGAACTTACCCCTTTGGAATGTCAACAATCTTCAGCTCAAAGTACACAATCCCGTGATTATTGAATGGCAAGAATTCCAGTGCACCAACCAATCCATCATCGCAACCTGATTTTTTTGATCAAACAAATTTTTTTCAGGAAAATTGCCTTTTGCAGTGACCAGTCCATCAGCGCCAAATTCAAGATTACCCTCAGCTTCCTCGATATTCCAATACTTGTTGACGGATGGTTCCTTTTCTTGCTAAAATATGATAAATTCAATGAAATTTACCGAATTCTATAAAAAATTAAAATCTATTTACAAATTAATAAAAGGAAAAATTTAACCGATCCTAAAACGGTGTAAAATATATATAAAATAACCTATAAAATTTTCTCTTTGTATTTTGAAGACCAGATATTTAAATCAAACTTCAAATCATTAAACCAATTAGACCTTAACTAAAAATAAATATAATTTGAATGCATATACTCCAGAGGCCTACCAAGCATCGAAAATTTTGACTTTTTTTACAACAATAATTTTTAAGAAATTGTTATAAAATAGATTATCGAATATATTCTATTTTTTGCTGGGAACATTATTGGAGGGTATGGTTATATTTTTAACAAAATGGAAATTAGAAAAATAAAAAAGCTTATCAAGTTTTAAAGTTTGATTGGTCTTAAGACTTTTTTAACGAACAGTACAGATTCATTAGAATATTTTTTCATCAACAAATTATACCTGGATTTTTTGGTCGGCTACACAGTTGTCCATCATAGGCATTGATACTTGTATTTTCTGTAGAGATTTAGAAATCTGGCTCATGGGTTCGGCTTTGAATTCTTCAAATTCGCTAATTTCAGAATCGGATTCCATAATAGTAGTTTTTTGTAAAAATGAAATTTAGTTAACTAAACAAAAATCAATTTATTTTTGATTCTGATTGATTGAAATTATGTATGAGTAAAGTTATGCTTCGCAAAATTGGGAACAAATCTTAATTATCTCATTGTTTGCTTTTATAAAATAATCATTACTTTTTTCAAGTGTATTTTTAAAAATTTGCTTTTTGATGCTAAAAAATTGTTATATAGGTACATTCTGCATCTTATTCTTTATCTTACAGATCCATTATTTTTACCCAAAAGTTGGAAATGTGTTCGTTATCTGAAGCGAATATCTATCGTTATCTGAAGCGAAAAAAGTGTTCGTTGAAACGAGAGAATGCTCATTGGTACTGTAGCACGTCCGCTAACTTTCGGGTAAAAAACGTTCAGTAAAAATGTTTTATGAAAAAAAAAGAAAAATAAAGATATGTATTGTTTAGAGAGGTTAAATATTTTATCTCAAACAGTTATTTGAAGCGAAACAAATTTTCGTTGATTTTTTTTCATTATGAAATTTGACTCTCTGAAAATACAAAATAGTGATTTTTGTGATATTTTCACATTTTATCTGCTCCCTCCCCCCAGAGGCCGTAGGAAAAGAAAAGGGGTGGGGGGGTTCCCCCAAAAAAATTGGGGGAGATAAAAGTGGGGAAATTCCCCCAGATTTTCGGGGATCCCCCGTAGGAATAAAGAACTCTCCCAAACTTGCCATTTTCCCCCAATTTCTCAAAAATCGGGGGAAAATTCGTCTTGTTTTTGTCACTCTGTCCATAAAATCCTTTTTTCATAAAAAAAAAAGAATATGGGCAGAGAAATTACCGTTTTTTGATTGTTTTATGGTTTTTGTTTGTGGGGGAGGAGGTAACCCTGCTCAACCACGAATTACTGCCGGAGGCAAATCGACGGATTTGAATTTTGGATGAGTGTACATAAAAAGAAATTCCCAACCCCCGGTTATTGATTGATCTGTTGCCGGCGGGCAGGGCTGTGCACGGGCCGGCCCGAAGGAGGGCCGGCCCGGGCCTAGGTGTCTCCGGGCCCGGGCCGGGCCTGATTTCGCCCGGGCCGGCCCGGATAGGCCCGGTATAGGGGAAAATTTCCTGAGTGCAGCCCCAAAAGATTAATTTTTTAATAAAAAAACGAAATGAAATTTTAAAAAATATTAAAAAATTTTTATTAATAAATTAAAAAACTTTATTTTTCAAATTTATTCTAAATTTATTCTTCAAATTTATCGGAAGGATGATTTTTTATATATTTTTTTAAGAAATAAAGTAAATAGGTGTTTTTAGTGGGAAGTTTACTGGAAAAATTAGGGAAAACTTGTTATATAAATTTTTGGTACCTGAAAAATTTATAAAATTTTAAAATTCATTCAACTTAAAATTTTTTAGCGATTAAAATTTTTTCAAGGTGATAGAATGTGAATCAGATATATTTTTCGGAATCGTAATTCTTGATGGGTTTTATTGTTTATTTGGTAATATGACTTTTAAAAATGGTTAAAAAATTTTGAAAAATTTTTTTTTGGAAAATTCAAAAAAAATTTTTGGAAAATTTTGGCAAAAATTTTTTCTTCCGGGCCAATCCGCGCCGGGCTTTTTTTGTGGAGGTCCGGGCCGGGCCGGGCCGCCCTGAAGCAGGCCCGTGCCCAGCCCTGCCGGCAGGTCGTTACAAAAAATACCAAATGGACGTTACAAACAATACTAAAACCCAAAACCTTCTTCAAAAAAATAAAAATAGCTTGCTAAGTCAAAAATTCAAAACATCCAGATACATTGTGCGGAATTTTTTGTTCTATCTACTGGTATTTTTAGTTTTTGAAATTCGAAGAAATTATCGTGGAATACTCTATTTTTCGATATTTTGTTTGAAATTTTTATTTGAATTTCGGAAATTTTTTTTAAACTATATTACGAATCTGTTGAGTTTTAAAATAATTTAAATCCAAATATAAATAGCATTGAAAAAATTAGAATTTTTAAAAAGTATTTTAAATAAATATAATTTTAATTATCTTTATCTATATAGGTAAAACTGAACCGAATTGAAATGGCATCTGTTTTCCGCTCATTCAATTCTTTTTATGATGACATGTCGATGATTGAATATCCGACGAAGATCAACTGAAGAGTGCATCTGGGATTCATTCACAAATACACACGCAAAAATTAGGCAAAATCCAAAAATAATAAATTAAAAGTGATCATTTAATTGATTTTTTCTCGTTTTTTTTACATTTCGTTTTCCATAAAGAAAATATTTAATTTTGATTCATACATAAGTATAGCTTGGAAAGGTTTTGAAAATTTACAAAAATAAAATTGTCTTTTGTTGTCTACATTCGTCACACCAAATCTGGCGTGAGTTGCATGTGAAAAGATGAAGGAAAAGTATTTAAGTCATGCTTTAAATTTGTTTATTATTCTTTTCATTAAAAAGATATCTTTAATCGTAATTATTATTAAAAATTTTAATAATTCATATTAATTAAAATCCAATATAAAATATTTTAGGCTAAATCTCACAAGAATTACTCAATATTTGTTAACCGATTTTTTACCTTAAATTAATTTCTTTCAAAATTTTCTCAACAAAATATAGTATTTGAAACTTTTTGGATCATATTTTCCAAATAAATAATTTTGAAGTCCTGTAAACCCTCAATATTTTTGAGATAAAATAAAAAATAAAAAAGATATACATAAACTATAAATTAATTTAGCTAAAGCATGTCAATCTCTTTGTATATCCTATCTTCCATACTATTTTTTATTTTTCACATGTCTGTCTATGCTTTGCACCAATCAAAATTACATCGAATAAATTTGAAAGGCCATAAAAGCCATCTTTTGCGCCGATTAAAGCGATTTTCTGGCAACAAGTCCAAGACACTCAATGATACCGTGTACAATTATGAAGACTCTCGATATTACATAAAGCTCACAATCGGTATTATTGGTATTATATGGGATTAATAATATATTTAACGTAATCCATTCATGAGTTTTAACTTAAACTAAATATTTTTTTTACAATTTTAAAATGATCCATAGTTGCCATGATACTTACCGTTGCAACAAATAAACAAAAATTTGAATTTGTAAAAATTTTTATTCAACAAAATATTCATATTTTAATTAGGCTTTGAATAAAGGAGGACTTAAATTGTTAAACCCCTTTAAAGACAGATATTGTTCAAAAAAGCAAATAAAAATTTTCTTTCGTAAAAAATAATAAAAAAATATACACAATGAATGGTATTTTATCAAAAAGCCGTTCACTTTTTTCACTTTTATTAGGATTCTAATTACTCATGCATATTAGTTACTTTATTTCATTTAATCCCAATCACCCATTCACTTTACAGGATCCGACAATCAAACCTTTTTGGTCATAGCGGACACGGGTTCCCATGTAACCTGGGTCCCAGACCACAATTGTACCTCATCAACTTGCACCAAAAAACATCGATTCCGCAATTCTTCGTCCAATTCATACAGACCCATAAGAAAAGGGTTTAGACTACGGTATGGCACCGGCAATGCATCGGGTATTTTTGGCGCCGATACCATAGGGGTAAGAAGAATAAAATTAAAAGATGAATTTATGGAATTTAAAATTTACAAATCTCATTGAAAATACCAAATGAAAATGGAAAATTATCTTTTTTCAGAAAATAAATTGAGCTAAAAAATGAAGAAAGCTTTTTATTAGCTGTTAAGTTTAATAAGTTTAATTTTTTAATTATCGAAGGCATATCAAACGTCGAATAAGCAAAATAAGCTATTATGAAGACAATTTAAAACTTTCATAGATGATGATATCTGTCTGGTTTCATACCGTTTTCTAAACCAAACCCTGAAATTTAATTATCCCAAAAAATTATTTAGAATTATACACGACGTATAATAATTTGTACAGGTGGGAAGTCCAGCGGCCTTTGTAGTGCCCAACTGTCCTTTTGGCCAAGCAAATCAAATGGCCGACTATTTCGGGTCCCTTCCCGAATTGGACGGCATTTTTGGCCTGGCGCCGATTGCTTATTCGGGCATTGGATCACCGTGGATGTATGCATATTTGCAGGGCATTCTGCCACAGCAATTGTTCACCGTGTATTTTGAAAAAGACGGTGACAATGCGAATGGAACTCATGGAGGAGGTGAGCGAGCATTTGCATAAATTATCTAATTGGAACTCATAAAGATATTTTACATATTTTGTAGAACTATATTCAATAATAATAATAATAATAACTCAAAAAATGAAACTATAAAATTAACTCAGGATAATTCATAAAATTGGCATGAAAATGCAAAATTTACATAAATTATGCATGAAAATGATAGGTTGTTTTTTGTCTTAATATGAAAATTTAAAATAATCACTATTAATTTTACATAGTTCAGTTATTACTTGGGGAGAAATTGATGCGATAAATTGTCTTGATAATGTGGAATATGTGCCTTTATTGACATCAGATGGGAGATGGGCATTTAATATAACGGTAATCAAATTTTTTATTTTCATTCTTTATTCATTTTAGATTTATTTTTTCTATTAATTTATTTTTTTATATTAATCATTATAAGCTATTATCAGACGATATGCTACCAAGAATATTGCAATGATGAAGTAGTAAAGGCAATCACGGACAGCGGGACAAGTTTATTGTATGGTCCTGCTGAAATTGTTTCCGAAATTTTTGCCAAAATTGGTGTTGATGAAACGGATGGTACGATCCCATGCGATGCAGATGTCAAACCACTGGTGTTAAAAATCGGCACGAAAGAGTATCAATTACCTAAAGTAAAAAATAATTAAAAAATTATGATATGTTATTTTTGACCATATAGAAAAGATTATCTGAAGTGATCTGATGAATAATACTCATTTTCCAAAGATGATTTGATCCCGAAGGTCGGATCAGATCAATGAAGCAAAGACCATTAGATCATAATAGACTATTTTACTCAACATAAAGCAGAATATTAATTATGAATAATCGTTAAAAGGTTAAATGATCAGTGGTATAATGTTAGATTTTAAAAGGATGACAAAATTTTATAATTTTAATTTATTATATATTCCTAGATAATAAATAAATAAAAATTTTACTATTAATAGCATTCGTACAAATTATTAATGAAGAAGTTTTAGAATGAATTCATTAAATTATCGGTAATAATTAAAAGATTATTTTTTTATTTTTGCAGGAACAATTTATCAAAAATCAGGCTGGAGTTTGTAGTCCAATTCTGCAGGGTGTCCATGACCAAGATTATTGGCTCCTAGGAGATCCATTTGTCCAAGAATATTGTCAAGTATTTTACATAATAAAATAATTAATTAATAATATATTCACATCAGATCCATGACCTTGAAAAGTCTCGCATCGGGTTTGCACGATCAAAGCACAGAGAAATTGGGCCCAACTGATTGTTTTGAGAAATATATATATTATTTAATTAGTTAGTTATTTAGTTTTTCTTCCATGTCTATCACACTAATTTTAATTTTTATTTTTTTCGACATTATTAAAAGGTTCGCTCATTGATTTTTCCTATTTGCACCTTCCATGACAATTTTTAATTCCCATTTTTCATTTATTTATAAGTTAATTAGTCGATTTTTTATAGACCGAATTAAGAACCATTAATTATTATTGTATAAGTAATTTGAATTGTCTATATGCATTTTTATTTATTTTTAATTTTTTTTTGCCTATTTTTTATCAACAAATCTTCACATATCATGATTAGTTGCCCAAAATAACAAAGAAATTATGCCAAAAATGGAAAATTTGATGGAATTTTTCTTCGACTTTCAGTGATTTCCATGACTTCCCATCAAACATTGCTTCTTCCATTACAGTTCCTGGTAGCATAGAAGCACTAAAAAGGCTTTGAGGATGCCGATGGGTATGATCAGTGCAAGAGTAGCTGCCAAAGGAAGCTGATAGTGTCGTCGTCGACGTCGATTACCATTGATCCCTAAAAAGGAATTGCATTTTTCCAAAGAAAATTTTGGCACCAATCCATTCCTTTTTTTCTGAATTTATCGCCTACTCCAAATCAATCCAAATTTATTATTATGAAAAAAGTAAAAAGAATCCTTAAGGTGTTAGTCGGATAAGATTTTATACTGGAATATAATGCTACAAGATGAAGGATCCATTATAGACTGTATAGTTTTCACTAATGGTCCGCTTTTCAGAAATTTTAAAAATTTTTTTAAATTTTTTTAATCTGAATGAATCTGAATGCATTTTACCGCTCGTATTGTCCTGCTCCTTAAAAATGCCCAATTCTTCAACAATGACGGTTTTCAGCATGCGGGACATGTTCTTCACCAGAGTGTTTCCATCTATCGATTTGTTGCTCCTGAAAAGTGCCAAAAAGATCTCTCCAGAACTGCGCAAAAGGCTTAAATGGTCCGCGAACGGCACAATTAGGGCCAAATCCATGCCAGGAAGATCCTCGCCCATCAATGTAGCTATTTTCTTCGCAAATCTGCCGGAATCTCACGGAGTCCACATGCCCATATTGCTCTGCATTTAGCTGATCAAATACAACGGGCTACAATCCATATCATTTTAAACCCCAAAAAAATTAATTTAGCCATTTCTGAGGTGGGTCACTTTGGGAACTTTTTCCTCGAGATTTTCAACGGCAATGATTATTAGTCCAAAAAGCAAAAAAAAAACTATGAAAAGTCCATGTTTTCAGTTTTTTTTAACAATCATTATAATCTTACATCTAATATATAGATAATTTGAATGCCAAAAGAGAAATTTTTTATACAACGACCTGCTTGTAAACTTGTTAGTACCAAAAACTTCAAAATTTGGTGGTTTTCAAAAAGTTGGTTGTTTGAATTATTTGAATAAATTGAAAAATTTTTTATTTTAAAAGCACTGATAATTAAATATCATTATTTGACATATTTTTCCATACTAATATAATATCAAAAATCTAATTTCCAATTTTATAATCATATCTCACTGACCAATTCGGTATAAACTTTTCGAAGTAGAAAACCGTATTGAGAGTCCATGGATAACTTCTGGTATGCCTTTAAGAAATAACGAATGAACAAAGTGACTATATAGCTAAAAAATGAAATAATTATAATTATTTGTATATTTTTAGATACAATTCTTTTTTATATTAAAAGGACAAAATACAAAATAGGTTTAGTTCAAAATTATATGGTACCTTAACTATACGATCAGCTTGATCAACCAGCTCAGATTTGGCCATGCCTTCGGGTAAATCTTTGCTATTTTTAGCCCGATAGGGCTAAAAATTCCCAAAATAAAAATTTTGGGAATTTTTAGCCATTTTATAAGAAAATTGACCGTTTTTTGAGGATAATTTTTAGAATGAAACTTTATATATATGGTGAGGGTGGCGGCGGTCCCGATAGGGGCCGCCGAAGAAAATTTTGAAAATTCAGGCTCTTTTTCTTAAGAAAATTGAGAACTTTTTTGGTTAAGAGCACTTTTTGTAAGAAATTTTCTTCAAAGTATTAATGGGTGCCGGCGGCCCCAGTAGGGGCCGCCGGAGAAAAATTTTGAGAATTTAAGTCATTTATTAACAAAATTGATCATTTTTTGACCAAATTTCAAATTTTCAAAAATGTGGAAAAAATGTGGCGAGATGGTCAAAAATGTGGCAAATGCCACATAAATGTGGCTATTGGGCAACCCTGGATAAGAGTCTAAAATTACTAGTAGCAAAATATAAACTAAAATGGAAAATAAGAGTTATGCAAATAAAATATTTTTAATTAATTATACATTAAATCTGACGTGAATTGTATAAAAATTTAATCTAATATTTGTTTGACGCCCTAGTGACAGCATAAATTCAAAGGTATGGAAGTTTTTCGCATATAGCTATCTCGTTTTAAACATTTAATGAATTTTCTAATAAATTGAAAAGAAATTTTATGCATAATCTTCTGAATAAACGGTTTTCTGTTAATGAATAATGGTTGAGTTTGTTTCAGAGCAAATTGATAGGTGGAAATTGCAGAAATAAATAAATAAATAAATAAATATGTAAAAAAATGATTAAATAAATAAATTAATTAATTAATTTAAATAGTGGAATATTCTAATAAATTCATTAATTTTTGAACTTATTTAATGGTTATGCTCATTCGCTGAATTTTTAATTTTTCCACTCTTTCTATTATCTCATTACCGTTGCCGTGGTGGTGCCGGAATTTTGCGTGTCATTTCCTCCGCTAATACTTCCTCGGCCTCCTTCCATCTCAGCAAAAAGGTGACGATCGCTATCAGTACATGCTTGAAACGAGAACTACCTAATTCAAAAATTAAAATTTATTCAAGAGTGAAAAAGAAAATAAAATTTAAATGAAGTAAAAAAATCATGATTCTTCTCAGAAAAAGAAAAATTGTCCAAAAATAATCAAAAAAAAAGTTCATTAAAAAACCCCATCCAAAATCACCCCAAAAAATTTTAATAAAAGTCGAAAATTATTTAAAATTAAATAAATCACAAAAATAATATTGGATCATAGGCGGACACCTGTAGGCTGCAAGTCGCAAGCATTGAAGATAACACTCCATAATGCAGAATGGCCGGAAACAACAAAGGGAAAGACGAACAAAATCAGACAAAATTACAACAGAAAAATTGTCATCTTAGCCAAATAAAAACTGAAGTGCTTAATTTATAAATATTAATTAAATTATTGAAGAAATGGGCAAATGTTAAAACACAATTAACGATAAATAAAATGGCTGTATAAAAATATTGCCAAAATTATAGTTTTTGTCAAATAAGCCTTAAGCCTTCAAAATTTCTTAATTTTGAAGAAATGAAATATATTAAATCACTTATCTTGAAAGATATTCATTTTAAATAATGATAGCAAAGTAAAAATCCAACATATTTATAAATAAATATTATTCCCAATAATTTATATGGAAAATATTCAATATTCCAATAATTTGTACATATTTTGACCAATTAGTTTACAAAATTGATTTTTCTGCAAAAATCAGTTATTCAAACAAAAACTCATAGGTATATGGATATAAATTTGTTTGTAAATGAATACAATTTCTAATATTTTTCATTTATTTTTATAAAATTAATTTTTTATGGTTATATCAACTATGAAAAAAAAATAATCGATCTTAATTTTGTATTTTATTATATTTACGCAGCACAGCCAAAAATGCAATGCACAACACTAATAAGAGGAGGCGGATTGTGCATTTGTAAAACAGATTGATTTTAGACTTCAACAGAATTTGGGGGATGACGGAAGACAATTCCATGAATTGATCATTAGATGAGAAAGCTTCAAAAAAAGATTTGTTAAAGTTTTCAATAAGAGGAATAAATAAATGCGATTAAATTTATTATGGATATAGATCAGGGTTGCTGGGAACTACTAATATTTCAGATCAGGAGGGTGTCATTTTAAAATTTCTGATTTTTGGATTCGGTAGCTAATTATACTTTATTCTATTTATCCATCCAATCATTGTAAAAAAAATATTAATTTATTTATGATGAAATTCAAACATGATGATGGAAAAGTTTCTCATATTGTTATGCAATTTCATAGAGTCCCGCAGTAAATTCTTCTAAATTTTCAAAGAATTCTCCGAAAACTAGGTATATAAGGCTAGTTTGGCATATCTTTAATGAAATTTCTTCAAATTTTTTTAAACAATGGCTAAATTTCATTAAGAAAGTATAAATTTTATAAATATTTCTACCCTTATAAGCCAATATAATAAACCAATAAAATGTATTACTAAAAAATAAAATTATTTGTAAATATAACATAACTTTTTGAAAAATACTAATAACTTATAAGGATTGTCATTCACATATCTATTTTCTTATTTCATATCATTTTGATGACCGAGGCACCCTTAAGTATAAGTCAACCAGCTGAATAAATTGGTCAAGCATGGACTTCGATAGTTTGACATGTTCGCCATTATGATTTTGTCATTATCTTTTTTCCTTCCGGAACATTCATGTTATTAATTAATTCTAATCAAAAATTTCATTTGATTTCCCAATAAAAAATAATAATGTGCTAACCTCTATTGTACTGTCCCCAAATTAAAAGAAAAAACAATTTGTTTACTTTTTGACTTTAACGAAAATACAGGGTGCGGCAAAAGTCCTTGCCCGCGTTAAAAAGTTAATAACTTTTTTATTAAATAATAAAATTACAATCAAATAATGACAAAAGATGCACAATCACATAGGGTAGAAATACAATCATTAAGATTCAAAATGTCGGCCCTTAGCCCTGATACAGAGTCGAAGTCGTGCGGAAAAATTTTCGGTAATGCGCCGCAGCTCTTGGGCCGGAATTTTGTCCCATTCGCGGAGAAGGGCTTGCTTGAGCGACTCCAAATTTTTATGAGGAGTAGTACAGGCCCTGGCCTCCAAAATGGCCCAGATGGAATAATCCATCGGATTCAGATCAGGAGAATAGGGAGGCCATTATTGGGATGATAAAAATCCGGGCAAATGAGTCAGGCACCAGTCCTAAATTTCGAGGTCCTTTTGGGTAGGGACAAAATGCAAATGAAGAATCCGCTCTTTGGCCTAAAAAGTAGCCCATAGAACGAGGTTTTAAAATGCCCCGGAGATTTCCCCATATATAATAAACTTTGTCGATTTTGACCCCTTGGTACGCGAAAATCAGGGTTTTTTGCTAATGGGAGAAATTCTGACCCAAATAAAAAGTTATGACAACTTTTTGAAATAACTGGCAATACGATCAGAAACTACAGGTTATTCTGCCCATGTTCCATCATTTAATGATAAAGATATGCCTCAATTATGAAAAATATTTCGTCCGGGAAAAGGATGGGGGGTACCTGCGGCGCGCTGGAGGAGCAATCAACATCATTGGGGCCAAAAATCTTCATTTGATTCACAATCTAAGCTGAATTTTTTAGGGTCTATGGGGCCCAATATATAGCTCATTTATGCCCATAAGCTATATTGATTTCCTTTTAATCCCGGTCTCGTATTCGAATCCTCTCATGGAAACCCGAGATTTGCGGTCCACTCACTTCCTGAACCTGTACCGGTTTTGCTTGGTCCTGGACGTCCTAGATCTTTCGCTCATTTTTGAAGTATTCTAATGTGCCATACACCCCATGCATTTAATTAATTTTTTTCCTTTGGAAATCTTTTACTGGAATTTTTTAATTGTTTGGTA
>LDKF01002032.1:3540-31208 GCA_001026735.1 Rotylenchulus reniformis | reverse complement strand
TGCGCAGTCGGGGACCGCCTCCGCCTCCTCCACCGCCGCCGAGCCCCGACAGCAGTAGCTCCCCGGCCCCGCCGACCTTCCCGCCGCCCCCGCAATCCTGTGTGGAATGTGGGGAAAAGTGCCGTCCGCCGCCACCTCCATTCTGTCGCGAGCCGAAGAATGACAAGGTGAAGAAGTGCTGTGATGCGATCCGGGAACGCCACGAACACATGCACTTGCCGCACTTCATGCGCTTCTTCCATCCGTCCTCGACGCCCGCACCGCCTCCGATGTCCCTTCTGGAAGGTGTATCGCCGCCTCCTCCTCCGCCGATGCCCCTTCCGGAAGGTGTCTCTCCGCCTCCTCCTCCACCTCCGTTCTTCCACCACCATCCTCCGCCTCCTCCGGAATGCATCGAGTGCGGTCCGGAAGACTGTCCCCCTCCGCCCCACCACCATCATGGTCCCCCTCCGTCGTCCACTCCGGCTCCTCCACCGCCGCCTGCGCCACAAGCGTGAACTATGAAGAGATGACGAAGACGAATGGACGGGATGGGATGTTGGGATGGCGGATAGGATACGTTGATCAAGGATCTTGATGGCTTTTAAACAAACATGTATATTGTGTATGTATTCATAGTACTGTATGTATACTAGTGTGTATGTACGATTGTAC
Organism: Rotylenchulus reniformis; assembly: GCA_001026735.1. NCBI lineage: Eukaryota > Metazoa > Nematoda > Chromadorea > Rhabditida > Hoplolaimidae > Rotylenchulus > Rotylenchulus reniformis. The sequence continues at coordinate 30,554 of LDKF01002032.1, read as the reverse complement.
GATTTCATGTTAAACCTTTTGGAAAAACATTGTCAGATACCTATATGGGGCGTTATTTCAATGAATCCTTGAGAACTTTAGATGACGTAAGTTAAAGATTAGGTATTAACATTTTCTCGCCAAAAGAGAAAATTATATTCTTGGAGTTACTTTATAATTCTTTTTTTGCATTTTTTTGTTTTAAAGGTATTTTTCAAAATTAAATTCTAAATCGAAGGATCAATTTTCTAAATTTGGCACAAAAAATTAAATTCCAATCCCAGATCTCTCCATATTTTTTGAAATGTAATTTGATTCTCCGGTCTCCTCGAACATTTTACATTACCTCTATATAAAATAAAAACGGTCAATCATATCCCGGGCTTCAAAATTTCAAAACGAAATGGGCATTTTCTGTTTTCCCTTCTCTCATCAGCTCATCACCTTGTTGTAGTAGTAGTTCCTTCCGATTTGTTTATCGCTGTGGCGGATCGAACGACGAAATTTAATGTGTACAGCAGAGGTGTGATGGATATGGACGGGACAGAGGATGATTGGCCCAGTCCGTAAAATCCAACAATTTCCCAATTATTGACCCAATGGACATTGTGGTCCAAAGTCTGTTTGAAGGGACATGGATCATTTTTGGCCATTTATTGGGATAAGGATAAAGATTACGCCCCTAACAGATGATTTTTGACCCTAATACCCAGAGATTTTTCCCATTAGCCCGTCCTGCCCAATTTTCTTTTCTATAAATTGCCGAAAATATATGAATTGGATGATGATTCAGCTAACAGTTACGATAATGCAATTCCTCCAATCCCTTCTTCTGTTCCCTCCTATCCCAATTCTGCTCCATCTTTTTTGTTGTCCTTTGTTATGTCAAAGTATCAGCAGTGGCCGCAAGTCTCCCAACCCCACAACGGATTCGCCAGCTGAACAGTGCCATTGTGCTCAGGAGGAAAGTTTTGACATTGGCATCGACTCGGGCATTTTCAAGAGTCCCGGATGTGAGTTTTGGCATTTGCGAAGGACTGCCTACACACTACACACGTATACATGACATTTTCCATGCCTGCTTTGCTTATAAATTATAAAAATGTAATCTAATACATATATTAATGATGAAGTTTAATTTATTTTTTCCAACATAATAGATACATAAGTATGGCATACATATATTCTGCGGTCGTTAGAACGAGGCCACTTTGCATGACTTTTAGAAGTCGGATTCCACGGTGCTAGGACGTTAAATCGAATCATATCGAATGTTCATCATACATCGAAATGTTCGCCATATGAGCAATCAGGGTGGCCGCATAAATGCGGCAAAATCGCCACCCTGTGAGCAATAGTACAGTTTCTTCTATTTTCTGCTTCTCTATTATATTAATAAGTTGGACCAAAAAAGCAATCAATGCTTTCCGATTTAATGTGGACATCCGCCGAATCTGAATTTGTGCAAATTGAACTCGTGCTAGCGACCGCAGAATATTTTTGAACTGTGGAATAAGTCACTCTGATTATTAACATTTAATGAGCTTGCTAGGAAGATTGTGTGTTTTTTGTCCTTTATTCTTTCCCCCGCTGCGTTTAGTCCCAACTCGCTACTGCAACAATCTGATGTGCAGTTGGAGCATTGTGCCGATGGCCGACAGTTTTGTGGGCGCAATGTTCGACAAATTCGAGACCGAACATCGTTTCGACGTGTTGGAGGTGTACCAGACCCAGTGGAACGGGTCCACACTGATGGAGGCAAAGCAGGCCATGTCGGGACAATTTTTGCTTTGCGGATTTTTTCAATAATTTGTTTAAATATTTTATAGAATTCATGGATCATTTGACCCCAAAACAATGGAAAAACAATTCTTTTCATCCGTCGGCGGCGGCCTCAAATTCCGCTTCATTACGGACAGCACGGACAGCGACTTCGAGGGATTCCTGATCAGTTTCCGCCGCTATTCAAAGGGTTAAAATGGCATTGGAAATTTTAATTTCTCAAATCCTTCTTATTTTTAGTCAATTTTAAGGGTTGTCGTTAGAATTAATCAAGTTTAAAAAGATAAAAACGGCTTTGATGATTGGAGGGTCAAATAGACTATCAAACTCTAAGTTATTGATTCTAAATCCCCGTACCATAATCCAATCAAAATACCGTAAACCAAAGTTTGTTGATGGATCCTAATCCCTTAAAATTGACAGATGTCCGTTCGGTGGCGCCCTGTCCTCAGCCTTTCCAAGCCTCGACTTCGGACTCCCAAACTTTGCCTGTTCTGTCACCCAAATTTCACATCGATTCCTCCTGCATTTTCATGATTAGTTCCTCGGAAGCTGTCAACTTGACCATCACCCAATTCCGATCGAAATCCCTGGCCCTTAAGGCGTGAATTTACTTTAAAAAATGGAAGTTCGGGATTTTTGTTTTTTAGGTGTATGAAACAGAAAACTTTCAAGTTCGATCCATGTTGGAGAGACCGTTGGTAAAGTATGTTCAGAGGACATTTTTGTAAGAGCGATGGATCCCAATCTGCAGAATCCAACCCGGAAGTGTGCCGAACTTCCCCCTGTCCGTCACCAGCCGAACCGCGTCCATCACCGTATTGCTCAGCACCCTGCACATTCCACTCGTCGATGGGAGTGTGTTGGGTCGAAATGCCGAATACGAAATCCAATTTACGATGACAACGAGCTGTGAGTCATCCACCGGGGAGGGGGAATATCTGTGAGATTGTTTTCTTAGAAAAGCATAATTTCTCTAATCTCTATGATTAGGTAATTGCATTACAAACGACCAAATTGAAGGGTATCTGATCCGGATGATTAGGCGAAGAAGGAATTAGGAAGCATGGGCGCCGAAGCGCTCGGTCTATTCCTCAAAAGTCTTCGAAAACTTTGTCCCATCTCCGGGCCTCCTTTTTCCTTCTCATCCTCATCCCCCGTTCAGTATGTGCATGTCCTCCATCGGAGCTGGTGGTGAGCCGGGTCCTCCCGAGCACTCTAACCTCGCCCGGCTTCCCGTTGGAGTACTGCGATGCCGCCAATTGCACGGTCAATGTTGCGTTGGAAGGGCCGAGGGCCAAGTCGAGGACGAAGGCGGAGGGACTGCGCCTGACATTTGAGGCATTTCAAACGGAAATGGACATGGACTACGTCGCATTTTACGACAACATGGGCCAGACAGTGATCAGGTACTGTGTTTGGGGATAGATCGGATCAATGGTATCGGATAGTCCGAAAAAGGAAATGTGCAAATCCCACAGAAACGTTAGGGTTTAATAAGTTTGCTATCCATGATCCATGGGGTTATTGAGTGGAAAATTTTGATAAATTAAAAATTTTTGATTGCTTTTTTCTTCCTCTGCTGGTTCGTTCGTTTGCGATTGATCAATATTTATGTTGCTTCTGATTTAGCTTGAGCAACGAGGCGAAAAGGATCCGGCACCTGACCTTCGACCGTCCACAGTTCGCCATGAGCTTCATCACTGACCATTCCATCGTGGAGACTGGCTTCAACCTGACCGTGGAAGCATTCCAGATGCCCATCGGTATTTATGGATATTGGCCATTAACTTTAATTTATCATTTGCTTTCAACATGTCCACACAGAATGCGTTTGTCCGACTTCGCCCCGCACTCTCCTCACCGGTCGTTCCCATCACGAGGAGAACAGTTTTGACCAGCGGAAGTGCCGCTTCCTGGATTGTTTCTGGCTGATCAGAGTCCCGAATGTAATCCCTTTCTTTCTTGTTTTTGGCCAAAAATCGTCCCAAAAATAGGCCAATAGTGCCAACAATGGGTACCATCGGATTGTGATCAAAATCAACCACACAATCAGTTCGGCCTCCGACTTCGTCATGGTATACCCACCGGCGGGAGGACAGCGGGAGAGCAATCCATTCGCTCGAAAGTGAGGCGGAGAGGGTTGGGGGTCAAGAAGGTTAACTTGATTGAGTTCCGGACATTTGAGCATCAATTCTAATTTATTACAATTGGGCAAATCATTCGAAAAGATCATACATACGCTTTGAGTTTTAAATGGTGGAAAAATCATAAATTTCCCATTTTACGGCCTTCATCAAGTTCGAAATGGTATTATTCGTTTTTAGGGTATTCTTCTCATAACTCTTTGAAATCCGCTCTTTTCCAGGTTGAACTCGCTCAGTGCGGGCATCGAGCAGACGGAGGAGTTCGAGGGTCTGCTGCCCGTGGGCATTTGGCTGCACAGGGAATGGGACTCGGAGGATGGGGATCCGGAACCGGGGGAGCCGTCCTTGGAGCTGAACTTCAGTTATGAATGGCGAGAAGGTATCATCTGATGGCCCAGGGGATCCTTCTTGGATCAGAGAGATTCTTTTTCAGAGCGACTCCATTTTCGCTTTATTTTTTATATTTTTAAAACATTAGATTGAGATTAGAGTGAAAAACTCTGGCCCTTTCACCCTCTATATAATCTAACCCCTTTTTATAACTTTTGATTGATGATTTTACTATAAAGAACCTTCTTGGAAAAGAGAGCTTTTTCAGTATTGAGGAGTTCTTTTTGGCACTCTTTCATCATTGTGCCAAATTCAATTCGCTTCATTATTCGCTTTTCCCCCTCCGCCACAGTATGCCAATGCGGTCAGAACAGTTTCAAGGCGGATCCGGACAAATGGCAAACACTGAACTCGCCCGACTTCCCCAACACTTATTGCCGGTTTCCATCCGGTTTCGCATCTTACCAAATTCATTCATTCCTTTCAGTTCTATGCATTGCCAATGGCGTTTGAATGCCCCCGAAGGTCATCACATTCTGCTGAACATCACCTCCTTCTCCACCGAAGCGGACCAGGACTTCCTGTACATTTTTGACGGAAATGCCACCACCTTGCCCCACTTGGAGATGTAAGAGGAATCAGATCCGTAATCATACGCAATTTTTCACCATCAAAAATNCCACAAGCGTGAACTTTGAACTATGAAGAGATGGCGAAGACGAATGGACGGGATGGGATGTTGGGATGGCGGGTAGGATACGTTGATCAAGGATCTTGATGGCTTTTAAACAAACATGTATATTGTGTATGTATTCATAGTACTGTATGTATACTAGTGTGTATGTACGATTTCATGTTAAACCTTTTGGAAAAACATTGTCAGATACCTATATGGGGCGTTATTTCAATGAATCCTTGAGAACTTTAGATGACGTAAGTTAAAGATTAGGTATTAACATTTTCTCGCCAAAAGAGACAATTATATTCTTGGAGTTACTTTATAATTCTTTTTTTTTGCATTTTTTTGTTTTAAGGGTATTTTTCAAAATTAAATTCTAAATCGAAGGATCAATTTTCTAAATTGGCACAAAAAATTAAATTCCAATCCCAGATCTCTTCATATTTTTTGAAATGCAATTTGATTCTCCGGTCTCCTCGAACATTTTACATGATGAGAGAAGGGAAAACAGAAAATGCCCATTTCGTTTTGAAATATCTCCGGTCTTCTCGAACATTTTACATAACCAACATAACCTCTATATAAAATAAAAACGGTCAATCATATCCCGGGCTTCAAAATTTCAAAACGAAATGGGCATTTTCTATTTTCCCTTCTCTCATCAGCTCATCCATCACCTTGTTGTAGTAGTAGTTCCTTCCGATTTGTTTATCGCTGTGGCGGATCGAACGACGAAATTGAATGTGTACAGCAGAGGTGTGATGGATATGGACGGGACAGAGGATGATTGGCCCAGTCCGTAAAATCCAACAATTTCCCAATTATTGACCCAATGGACATTGTGGTCCGAAGTTTGTTTGAAGGGACATGGATCATTTTTGGCCATTTATTGGGATAAGGGTGGAGATTAGAAGATATTGACCCTAATACCCCGAGATTTTTTCCATTAGCCCGTCCTTTTCTATAAATTGCCGAAAATTTATGATGATTAAGCTAATAAGTTAAGATAATGCAGTTGCTCCAACTCCTTCTGTCCCTTCCGATCCCAATTCTGCTCCATCTTTTCTGTTTTCCTTTGTTATGCCAAAGTGTCAGCAGTGGCCGCAAGTCTCCCAACCCCACAACGGATTCGCCAGTAGAACAATGCCATTGTGCCCAGGAGGAAAGTTTTGACATTGGCATTGACTCGGGCATTTTCAAGAGTCCCGGATGTGAGTTTTGGGGTTTTAGAGAGCGACTGGTCCCAGGCTATGGCCATGGGGCATTTTCCATTCCCGATGTGCTAATAAAATCAATGTCAATGATTGTCCGTTGTCCCCAGATTAGTTAGCTCAAATTGACATTATGGACCATTGTTTGCTTCTTTACCCTCTGCACCATTTCGTTTAGTCCCAACTCGCTACTGCAACAATCTGATGTGCAGCTGGAGCATTGTGCCGATGGCCGACAGTTTTGTGGGCGCAATGTTCGACAAATTCGAGACCGAACATCGTTTCGACGTGTTGGAGGTGTACCAGACCCAGTGGAACGGGTCCACACTGATGGAGGCGAAGCAAGCCATGTCGGGCCATTTTTGACGAATTTTCAATAATTTATTTTAATATTTTATAGAATTCATGGATCATTTGACCCCAAAACAATGGAAAAGGAATTCTTTTCCTCCGTTGGTGGCGGCCTCAAATTCCGCTTCATTACAGACAGCACGGACAGCGACTTCGAGGGGTTCCTGATCAGTTTCCGCCGCTACTCAAAGGGTTAAAATGGCATTGGAATTTTAAATTTCTTAAATCCCTTCTTTTGTTAGTTAGCTTTAAGGGTTGTCGTTAGAATTAATCAAGTTTAAAAAAAGATCAAAAACAGCTNTTTTTCGAAAAGTTGCCATTTTTCGTTTGCGAAGTGGTCTATTTTTGCTAAAAAATCACTTTTTGAGGCAATTTTTTTCAAAAATTGGCTATTTTTCATTTGCGAATCTTCTCCGAAGCCAAATTTTGGCCTTTCTTTGCAAAATAGCCCACTTCGCAAGAGGGTAGGATCCGGGGGTCGGGGTCGGTTCGGCGCCGCCGTTTCGGCGCCAGCATCGTTCGGCCCTAGAAAAATGGTTATAACTTTTTTCATACGCAACCTATAGAAATGAGTTTGGTGTCAAAATATAGCCCTAAATGTCTGCTATAAACTTACAAGAGCAGCTTTCCGATTTGGCCAAGTCGAAAAATAGTTATGGCCAGACCATTGGCCAAAACCACGATTTTATAGCTTAACTTGGCCACAACTTTTTTTCTGCTTGGCCAAACCGAATAATTCTTTCTGCAATTTTATAGCAGACATTTAGGGCTATCTTTTGACACCAAACCCATTTTTATATGTTTTACTTGAAAAAAGTTATGATCATTTTTCTAGCGCCGAACGGTGCTAGCGCCGAAACGGCGGCGCCGAAACGTATCGATCCGGGATCCGGCGGTCCCGCTAGGGGCCGCCGGAGAAAATTTTGAAAAATTTTATCCTTCTCTTAAAGAAAATTGATCAATTTTTTCAAGACCACTTCGCAGGGAGCGAAGTGGTCCACACTGATGGAGGCGAAGCAAAAAAAATCACTTTTTGCTATGACAGAAAGGACAGTTTCGCATGAAATTATAGAGAAGTTTTACTGTAATAAGGGATGCCGGCGGTCCCGATAGGGGCCGCCGGAGAAATTTTTGGGAATTTGGACACTTTTTTGTTGAGGGATACCGTAATCCTAATCCCTTCAAATTGACAGATGTCCGTTCGGTGGCGCCCTGTCCTCAGCCTTTCCAAGCCGCGACTTCGGACTCCCAAACTTTGCCTGTTCTGTCACCCAAATTTCACATCGATTCCTCCTGCATTTTCATGATTGGCTCCTCGGAAGCTGTCAACTTGACCATCAACCAATTCCGATCGAAGTCCCTGGCCCTTAAGGCATGAAATTATTTTAAAAATGGAAATTTCGGATTATTTGTTTTTTTAGGTGTATGAAACAGAAAACTTCCAAGTCCGGTCCATGTTGGAGAGACCGTTGATAAAGTATGTTCAGAGGACATTTTTGTAAGGGCGATGGATCCCGATCTGCAGAATCCAACCCGGAAGTGTGCCGAGCTTGCCCATGTCCGTCACCAGCCGAACTGCGTCCATCACCGTATTGCTCAGCACCCTGCACATTCCACTCGTCGATGGGAGTGTGTTGGGCCGAAATGCCGAATACGAAATGCAATTTATGAGGACAACGAGCTGTGAGTCATCCACCGGCGGGGGAAGGGGGGAATATCTGTGAGATCGTTTTCTTACAATTAGAAAAGTAATCTTACTAATCCAGACAATTAGATAATTACATTACCAACGGCCAAATTGAAGGGTATCTAATCCGGATAATGAGGCGAACAGGGAGTTCAGGAGATGTGGGCGCCAATGCGCTCGTTTTGGTCCTCATAACTCTTCGAAAAGCTTCGTCCCATCCCCGGCCCACCTCCTCTTCCCTTCTCATCCTCATCCCCTATTCAGTATGTGCATGTCCCCCATCGGAGCTGGTGGTGAGCCGGGTCCGCCCAAGCAGTCTGACCTCGCCCGGCTTCCCGTTGGAGTACTGCGATGCCGCCAATTGCACGGTCAATGTTGCGTTGGAAGGGCCGAGGGCCAAGTCGAGGACGAAGGCGGAGGGACTGCGCTTGAAATTTGAAGCATTCCAGACGGAAATGGACATGGACTATGTCGCATTTTACGACAACATGGGCCAGACAGTGATCAGGTACTGTGTTTGGGGATAGATCGGATCAATGACAATCTGATAGTCAGTACAAAAAAGGAAAAGCGTATCCATAAGCCATGGGGGGTTATTGAGTGGAAAATTTTGATAAATTAAAAAATTTTGATTGCTTTTTTCTTCCTCTGCTGGTCCGATCGTTTGTGATTGATCAACATTTATGTTGCTTCTGGTACAGCTTGAGCAACGAGGCGAAAAGGATCCGGCACCTGACCTTCGACCGTCCCCAGTTCGCCATGAGCTTCATCACTGACCATTCCATCGTGGAGACTGGCTTCAACCTGACCGTGGAAGCATTCCAGATGCCCATTGGTATTTATGGATATTGGCCATTAACTTTAATTTATCATTTGCTTTCAAAATGTCCCTCACCATAGAATGCGTTTGTCCAACTTCTCCCCGCACTCTCCTCACCGGTCGTTCCCATCACGAGGAGAACAGTTTTGACCAACGGAAGTGCCGCTTCCTGGATTGTTTCTGGCTGATCAAAGTCCCAAATGTAATCCCTTTCTTTCTTTGTTTTTGGCCAAAAATTGTCCCAAAATAGGCCAACAGTCCCAGCAATGGGTACCATCGGATTGTGATCAAAATCAACCACACAATCAGTTCGGCCTCCGACTTCGTCATGGTATACCCACCGGCGGGAGGACAGCGGGAGAGCAATCCATTCGCCCGAAAGTGAGGCGGAGAGGGTTGGGGGTCAAGAAGGCTAATTTGATCGAGTTCCGGACATTTGAGCATCAATTCTAATTTTATTACAATTGGGCAAATCAATCGAAAAGATCATACATAGACTTTGAGTTTTAAATGGTGGAAAAATAATAAATCTCCCATTTTACGACCTTTAGCAAGTTCGAAATGGTACTATTCATTTTTTAGGGTATTCTTCTCATAATAACTCGTTGAAATCCGCTCTTTTCCAGGTTGAACTCGCTCAGTGCGGGCATCGAGCAGACGGAGGAGTTCGAGGGTCTGCTGCCCGTGGGCATTTGGCTTCACAGGGAATGGGATTCGGAGGATGTGGATCCAGAACCGGGGGAGCCGTCCTTGGAGCTGAACTTCAGTTATGAATGGCGAGAAGGTATCATCTGATGGCCCAGGGGATCTTTCTTGGATCAGAGAGATTCTTTTTAGAGCGACTCCATTTTCGCTTTATTTTTTATATTTTTATGTAAAACATTAGGTTGAGATTAGAGTGAAAAACTCCGGCCCTTTCATCCTCTATATAATCTAACCCTTTTTTATAACTTTTGATTGATGATTTTACTATACAAAGCCTTCTTGGAAAAGAGAGCCTTTTCAGTATTGAGGAGTTCTTTTTGGCACTCTTTCATCATTGTGCCAAATTCAATTCGCTTCAATATTCGCTTTTCCCCCTCCGCCACAGTATGCCAATGCGGTCAGAACAGTTTCAAGGCGGATCCGGACAAATGGCAAACACTGAACTCGCCCGACTTCCCCAACACTTATTGCCGGTTTCCATCCGGTTTCGCATCTCTCCAAAATCCAATCTCTCCTTTCAGTTCTATGCATTGTCAATGGCGTCTGAATGCCCCCGAGGGCCATCACATTCTGCTGAACATCACTTCCTTCTCCACCGAAGCGGACCAGGACTTCCTGTACATTTTTGACGGAAATGCCACCACCTTGCCCCACTTGGAGATGTAAGAGGAATCAGATCCGTAATCATACGCAATTTTTCACCATCAAAAATCCAATAATTTCGGATAGAAAATTCATCATCAAATACGGCCTAATCAGAAAAATTGGACCAAAATTTACCGCGGATATTTTTTGGCACCTTTTGCATTTTACACTTTCGTTTTTTGGAGTCGAATCCTAAAATTAATTTAAATTTTAAAATTTCCGGTTGCACGGCATTCTGTACAAGTCCTTCGCTGTTCATGGGAAGCGGGAAGTGATGACTTTGCTCTTTATATCCGACTCGAGCATCCAGGCCAAAGGATTCGAATCATTATTCCGAGCAGGTAAATTTGCCAAAATTTGCTCAAAATTCTTAACTTTGTGTTAGAGCCCAACCCGGGGATGGAGTCGGCCGGCGGGTTATTGTCGGGCCATGGCCGGTTCCCGAAGACCCTGGTGTTCTTCCTGTTCCTGATCTTGGCCGGCATCGGCATTGCCTTTCTGTTCAGCCGATCCAATCAGCAACAATTTCTTGGCGGTGGTCCCTGGACCGGATTTATGGCGGTAATGGCCAAATTCTTTCGAATTTTGAAGTTTATCGGGAACTTTTCTTTCCAACGATTGGTATCTGCTCATCTTAATGACCATTTTTGGCTTCTTTTAAGCATTTGGCCAAATTTGGAAGGAATTTGAATTGGGCTTTGGGATTTGGCAAATTTCGAGCGATTTTTGAATTTCTCGGCCAAATTCTTTTCTGATTTTGCCAATTTGCTTTTCATCCGCAGAACCCAATTGCCGAGGGACGTGTCCTTTTCGCCCGCCGTTGGACCCACCGACGACAACCCCCCTCTTCCCCCGACTTGTCGGTCTCCGACCATTCTTCCCCTAATGATCCATCTTCCACTGCTCATTCTGCATTCAACAACCCAATGTTCCACTTTCGTCTTCCTTAAAAATTGTTTGGTACTTTGAAGCAAAATTTTGATTCTTTTTCAAGATTTAATATGCACGAAATATCCACTTTATTTTATGGGGAAACTTTATGGGATAATTTCTAAAGATTTTCAATCCTTGATTGATATTTCGCCAATTATTTAATCATTATGATAAATTAAATTATTTAAAAAATAAGATCATCGTCATAAAAGGCACTTCCCGGTGTTAAAGCTTGAATCGTCATTTTGTTGATGAATCAGAACTCTTAAAGAGCGACTCATCCAGGCGATGGATTCCCACACTGGTTGGACCTATAAAGGGGAGAGGGGATACAAAAACGGGAAATTCCGATAAAATCCAACTATTTGACATACATTGACGCAGAAATTGCCTTGATCCTGGGAGAAAAATTCAAAAATCGGAGGCAAAAAGGTCCAGCAATGGGCCAAATTAAAGCATTTCGAACTGAAAATTCAATTCATTTTAAATTGAATTTTGGCACATTTTACGGATTTGCCAACCGTTTGGATAATTCCACAAATGTTCGAATTCGGCCAGCACATTCCAAAAGCATCGGGAAGAACAATTCACGACGAGGAAGTGATCGGAAGAGCGGGTGATCGGAAGAGAGATTGTGGCGATGGAGGAGGGCGGAGAAGGAGGAGTTGAGCTGATCGGCGGAGGAAGGCCCCAGGGGATCCGCTGGGATCTGCGCGGGAAAATTATAAAATTGCGAATTATAATTGTATTTAGAATGTAAAGTCATTTGTAAATAAGTGATGCAGGTGGTTGCAATTTTCGAATTTTGCAGAATGTCTGATTGAATTTCCAGCCATTACCCTGTAGTCTCTTGCGTGGACAAAATACAGCTCTTCTGCCGGTACTTGCACCTCATCGTAATGCTCCCAACTCAATTTGTAAGCCCCGTGCAATTCCACACTCGATACCATCGAAGGGCGAACAATGACCTGTCAGGGGTACGGTATCCTATCCTGCTGGCGACATTCCTTGTTTAGACAAGATTACGAATAACCTTGCTGATGTGATTCACATCAACGACTCTCCGGCTGAACCGTAGTCCTTCGTTCCAAAATTGGTGAAGGGTCATGTTCAATGAGTCCATTTCTTCTGAAAATTTTGATGCATAATTTCACTTCATCTGATGGGAATTATCATTACTCAATCCGATGATATTCCCCTGAAATTCACAAATTAATATTGAATATTTCAAGTATTTTCTCACCGGAAAGCGTTTTGGGATGAAAACGCCGGCCATGGGATGAATTTCGGTAAAATTTAGCAAAATATTTGGAAGAGGAGAAAAGGGTCGATCACTGATCAGAAGGTCGTCCCAATCGGGAAACGAAATGAATTGGGCACTTTCGCGAAATTCGTAAAGGCAATCTGAAGGGCTAAAATTTTTTGGGAATAATTTGAAAAAATGACCTAAAAAGTCGACGATGATATTGCTCCATAATGTCTCGACGTTCGGTTCATAGGGCAAAGTGCCGATTTTCTGGGGCAACCGTAGGCTTGGCCTAAAAGGATTTTTGATTGGTCTATTTTGATCTTTGGTCGAAAAAACCGAATTTCGAGCAGTCCATCTTGCTGATACAACTGGAACAGGTCGAACAAGGGCACTCTCACACTCAACACGTGGGCCACTACCAGGTTAACCTATGAAATTCATAAAACTTTCTTGCAAAATCTTGGTGGATTTCTTCCAACCATCCCTAACCCCCTGTAATCTGCTCATTTCCATCGATGTGATGAACAAATGCCATTGTTCGAAGGCAAAGGCCCGACCGGCACAAGAAATCAAAGTGCGAGAACGATGGTCGGCCATGGTAATCGGCAACTTGAGAGTTTAATTCCAGATTTTCAAACAAATCACAAAATTATGCCTCCATCAAAAGTGATCTACGGAGTTGGATGCTCATTCGGAGGGGCAAATCCGCCGATGGGAGGGATGGGATAGAATGGCACGAGAAGCGGAAAGTAGAGAGACGGCATGGGAAGTCCGGATAGCCCGGGTACAGCTAAATACCCAAGAAATTTATAGAGAAAATCTCGGAAAGTCCACAGATGCCTCTTCGATCAGCGCATCCTGTCGCCACAACTCTCCATCGAGCTTTTGGTAAACGCAAGTTGGATACAGTGTCCTCGGGTTGGTACGTTTTTCAGCATTAAAAAGAGTGATTAGGACATTGGTGAAGACCCGATTGGAACTGAAGAAAAACAGTTGAATTACGAAAGAAGCCAAATAAATGATTAAGATCAAAAGTACTGATCATTGATCTCTTACATTGTGGTTCTGGGGTAGAAGAAGGATTTTTGGATGAAAATGTGATCGACGGGATGGAGTTGGGTGGGGACGAGGGAGTTCAGCTGGGAGAAGGAGCGGAAGATGATCAAGCAGTACAGACACAGGCTGGAGACCAGCAGAAGCAAGGGCTTGAGGAGGCCGAGGGCAGAGAAGGGACATTGGAGAAATGGGGAGGAAGAGGGCATTTGGATGGGAAACAGCGGAAAAGGGTAATTCGCAGAATATTCAAAAAAAGATATTCTTGGCATAATAATAATGGGAGCAATTTGGGGGGAGGGTTCTTTGGATGGCTTCATCCATTCCAGGCAGGATTTTTAGCTTTTGGCATATTTCAATTCCATTCGTGAAACGGGAGTAGAGCCCAAATTCAGTTAGCTAACAATGAATTTTTAATTTAAAAAATTTTGTGCTTTTGGAGGATTGAATGGAAGCAAAAAAAGAGATTAGAAAGTAGAAAAAGTCAAAAGGGATCTTTAAGATACCCACAGATGGTATAATCCAACATATCACTAGAGGAAGTGACCGATGTCAAACCCAATATATTTTTTTAGCAATTTTTCTTTGGAAATTAGTGATTAATGACTGTTCGGAAGGATGTCAAGGCGCAAAAGCCTATAAATCAGAGCCGACGGATGGATGGATATCAATGAGTATGCTGGGAATATCTGTGTCAATGGGTTCTTGGGTGTTCCCGACTCCCAAATTTCCCTATACATAAATACATCAATAAATCGAAAAAAGAGAGTAAAAAATGTTCGGGGATTCGATCAAAAAATTATTTCAAACAATTTTCCATTAAAATTTGTGTATTCATATGGAAGATGTTTCTTCAATATACTGAATAAATTTAAACTGTTAGGTGATTGTCAATTTTGGTTTGGATTTTCCCATCCAATCGGCTGAACTGGGGCATCGTTCCTCGACGGACTTCTAGATGGTCGGCTGACGACGACAGGAAGTTGCGAGGAAGAGGCCTGGGCCTGTTGGGCCACTTGGCCAAGGAAAGGAATTTGGGGGACCACGCGGGACTGAACGGCGGCCGGGAATTGGAACAGAAAGGCGCGACGATACTCAGTGCTAAAAGCGCGAAAATGAAATTTGAATCGGAGGGACAATTCACCTGAAGGCATAGAGCACCACCGGGGACAGAGTCATGGCCAAGTAGGGGGCAATGGTGGAGATGTTCACCAGGTACCTGGAGAAATAATCGAAAAATACCAAAGTAAAACCCAATGGACAATGCGCACCAAGTGTCCATCGCGTGAATGTTCGCGGCGCCCACAATCAGCCTCATGGCGTAGTTGGTGATCCAACCGCCGATCTCCAGCAAAAGGATCAGTGACAACGATTTGAAGATGTTCACTATGGAAAAGATCAATAAGCTGCCGGGATAGCCTGGTTTTTTCTCTTCTAGTCATCTAGTACTTTCTCTAAACCATATCATGACATTCCCTGAGTGCATACCGTACCTTCGTTCTTGCCCTAATTCAGTATCGTATCCATCTATCTCTATACTGTCCACCCATAACCAATGTACTGTACATAACTAGACAGTTGATTTTTTGTCACTTTTACCTACACTTCCTTTGCTTACTCTGTTTCTTCTTCATATTATTTCGCCATTTGACGATGATCCAGACGAGGATGTAGCAGCAGACGGATGCCAAGTTGACAATCAGAAGCATAATGACCACCCAAGTGGCTTCCCTCTGCACCGGATCGATTACGGTACACATCACGGGACTACAGTAAGAGGAGTAAAAGTACCGTAATGCAATAATTTGGTCATTGTTTACACTGTTGGATTGTCCAAAGATATTTTCAGCCCCACAATGGGCACGATGGCGGCATAAATGGAACAGAAAATGATGATGGGCGAGAAGTAACTGCGATTGTAATTGTTGGCCAAATGCCTAAGAAAATGGCCAAATGGAGCAAAGATTGGGAATTGGGGAAAAGCATTACCAAAGGGGGAAAAGGACGCTGATCAGACGATCGATGCCGATGGAGAAGGCGATTCCGTTGGTGAAAATAGTGCAGAACAGGGGCAGAAACTGATCAGAACAGAGAGAAAATTCGGGGAATTCAGGAAAAGTCCGGAACCTGGATGATGCCGCAGATGCGGAGCGGGATGAAGTTGGTGCCGGTGACCACCACGAGGAAGGTGACGAAGGTGCTGCACTCCTGGATGGAGATGCTCAGGGCGTTCAGGGCAATCTGCAGGTTGCAGGCGCCACGGAGACTCCTGGAACAGTTCAGGGATTTTGTACTTTTGGACAATTCGGACTTTTGTCCACTTTGGGACATTTGTGTCTTTTCTTTGTTCTTTTCGGATTCCGACTTTTCGTTCCCCTCCCCTTAATTTTTCTTCCCCTGGGTCTTTCCGAACTTTGTCCTCCACGTGATGTACACCATGTCCATGTTCAGCAACACCCCGACCAGGCACACCAGGGCCTTACACCCGATCAGTGCCACCAATGCGGGCGTCACTCCGGAGTCCTTGAACGCCTCATAGATCTGAAATAGGTATAAAAATATATTTCGCACTTTTTTAAACAATTCAACCGTACCGGATTTACCGTCGAATTTGCCGGAATGTTGCTCATCCTTTTATTAAAATTTTGCTCCTTTAATGTTAATGTTACGAGACTAAAATGAATAAAATGAAAGGTGTCTTTTGTTCGGTCTTTGACTCCATCAATCCCCCTTATCTTTTTTTTGCATTTTGGGACAATTATTTTGTGTTAAATGTGAGAAATTCATTTTCTATAGCCTTTTATTCATTTAAATTTCCCCATACAATTTTTCCGAAAAATTAAAGGGAAATAAAGTGTGAGCTTGAGTTTAATGTGGAAATGAACTCGAACTTTGATTCGAAGGCTTTCTAAAAAAAGTTAAAAATAAATTAAATTAAATTAAAGGACCACCCATTGGAAAGCACGATTAGGAGGAGGAAAGGAGATTGTACTTTGTAGCAAATGCAATTACTCTATTACCAAGAAGAAAAGACCCGGATAAAGTCCAAAAACTTTCGAAAAAATTGAATTAAATAAGAAAAGAAGACGAGAACTCTATAAAGAGAAAGTTAGCCGAATCCGATTGAAAAAATGGGAACATTGAACATTCTGAAAACGGAATATGCCCTTTGGTTATTATTTTCGGTGAAGGGATAAAAGATAAAAGTGCATTAAAAGGAAAAGATATATACACAATCCGATCGTCAACATTTCGTGCCGAAATCAAAAAGTTTGATGTAACTGAAGGAATAAAATCACACAAAAAGAAGGAAAAAGCCGAAAATGAATGGGATGGAGTGGAAGGATGGCACGCAACAGAGAGGAGAATGGGATTTTGTGATAATTTGTAGGGAGATATGGACATGTTGTGGCAATCTTCTGTCGGAAATTGGGGAAAGCAACTTTTAATGTGCAAACGCCGAAAAAAGACAAATTTTGGATTTTGGAAATTGTAGTGATTTAATTTTGGATTTTGATAGGATAAGCACCAAAGGAGTCACTTTGTGCAATGATTTTTAAATTTACAGAAAAAATCCAATTAATTCCAGGAAAAATCGGGGGGAGAAAGGGAATCCAATTTAATTAATTGGGAAGAGAAGGGCAATGAAAAGAAAGTCGAAAAGACAAAAGGAAGAAATTGGCAAAAACCAATTGGGCCAATTTTTGGAGAAATTTATTCCCTTGAAACTATGAGAACACATTGACATATGTTAAAGCATCAAATGTAACAAAAATATCAATGGAAATTTTATATTTTAAAACATTAAAAAATATCAACAATTATGCAAAAGGATTAGTAAAAATAAATTACCTTTTAATATTTTTGAAAGGACTTTGTGTTTCAAATTTGGAGGGGGCGGAAGATTGGAGTGAATTTCAAATATGTTTCCCCTCTTTCGACGAAAGACATTTCCGGTTAGCCAAAAAAAAACATTTGCCAATTCGAGGCCAATGCATTTGAAATGGAAAAATTGGAAACAAATTCCTGGCCAGAACGGAGAGACATGAACAGGTTGGGAAATTTTTTAGAATTTTCATTTTATCATTCAAAATTCAAAAAGGCCAAAAAGGGGAATAATTAGGGAAATGCGGATTCAAATTAATTTTATCATACATATTTATCAGAAATATTGAATGTTTGAAAGCACTAGAGAATGTGTTTTTGACTGACAATATTCATCAGATAACCATCAAATTGTATGTATGTTATTGTCCATTAATAAATTTAAATTTTTATTTTTTGGAATAAATTTGGCCCTAAGCATAGGCAAACTTTTTGTAAATGAGAATATTAGGACGAAAGTGCGGAAATGCCCATGGGAATGTACCAGCCAAATTTGGTTTGCTGGCCAATTGCCCACAATAATTTATTATCATTCCGAATTTTAATGGATCCGTTCAGCTTAAAATGTTTCAATTTGCATCAAAAAATCCCATTCTTCGCAATGTAAAATTCACCCATTTTATTGTAATAAATTTCTCAGCCGTTCCTTTTTGTATCTATTTCCCCACCAAGAAATTTGTTGTGATTTATGAGTCAATGGACTGATGAGAAAATATAAAATATTGACATAAATACTTATATTTTATGCTTTACCTTAATTAAAACCCTGAATTCGGCTCATTTTTATGCTAATTTATATGCGAATCACACATTTTTGGGGGTTTTGTGTCGGATCTTTTCGTGACAATATATACAAAACTTGATCAGCTCATCAGACAAAAAGCAAATTCAAAGTTTTTGTTGCGCACTACAAAAATGAAACATTTTATGGACAAAATGCGCAAATAGGCAAGAAATATGTGATCAAAATACATTAATTAAATCATCAGACACAGACATTATTAGTGGTCGAGATGGATTTGTTGGAAGATGCGCTTCATTGAAATAAATTGCTTAATAAATCGAAGATGATCCTCATATACATATTAGGGGGGAAATATGGGACATAAATTTTATATTGAACCCTGACCTTGATATATATGTTGTAGCCGATTCTGCATTTTCAGCCGAATGCGCATTCGGCTAGCCGATTCTGCATCGGTGAAACAAACATTTGCCAAACATGGGGGTCAAATGGTTTGAAACCTAAAATTAAATGCCAAAAACATTTGTTTGGGGGGATTACAACATATTCTGAAAGTTTCAACAAAAATTGTTCATCCGAACATGGTCAAAACATCGAATGTATGTTTTTAGCGATGTTTTGATGTTCGGATGATGTTTTGACCATGTTCGGATGAACAAAATGTGTTGAAACTTTCAAAGTATGTTGTAGACCCCCCAAACAAAGGGTTTGGACATTTGGTTTTGGGTTTCAAACCATTTGACCCCCATGTTTGGCAATGTTCGGCTCACCGATGCAGAATCGGCTGAAATGCAGAATCGGCTACAACATATATAAGATAATAAAAGATTACATTATGTCATAGCTAGGGTCTGAACTTTCCGGCAAAGGCATTTTTGCGAACTGCTGGACATAAACACATTTTTTGCTTATTCTTGCGTGGTTTCAGCATTTCGATGACATATGTATGTATGACCATCATAGGTATTGGGCATTTTAGTCGTTTTTGGCATTTCCTAGTCATAGCAAATAAAAAAGGAAAGGACGGGGACTTTATGGCCTTTGCGCTCGGCGAAGAATTGCCAAACTTCCCCTGTGCCCTTCCCTTCATCACCCACACCCTCCGCCCTTTGAATATCTCTTTCTTGCCCATTCCTCTTCGTCCGTCGTCCTCATTTTGCCGATTGTTCTGTCCAAATTCAATTTTGCTCTGTCCTCCTTCGGTCCTTCAGCCTTTGATTTCCAAAAAATAATTGGACTTTTCGGACCAAAAACCAACAAATCCTTTCCAAAAGTTGCAAATTTGCCCCCTTCATTGCCTATTCAAATGGCCAACCAGCGAACGGATGCAAATGCTGTGAGAAATGCCGGGAAGCATAGGGAATGTGAAGGCGCTAATGGGATTAGTGTCCCGTTACCGCGATATTCCATTTTCTTGGATCTTCCGCACTCTTGGAAGATGTTTTTTGGAAGATTCCCAGAAAATCTCAGACTTTCCTAAATTTAAAGATAAACTTTATGTAAATTTGAAATAACTTCGCCCCGATTGGGGAAAATTTCTATTAGCTTTTTTTCTTGATAGTTTCAGTTTTTTATGACGAGACTAGTTGTTTTTTTTTGATTTGCATTTGTGACGGATTAAGTTGCAAAATATGCTTAGAGAATGGGTTATCGTTGTCACATTTTTTCGTTCATAAAAAAATGAAGCGATAACACGCGACACTTGAGAAGCAAAAAGAAGAAAGGGGAGGAGAGCGGACAAAGCCTGAAAATGCATTATTTGGGAGAGATTAAGCAAACAAAAGCCCCAAAGGGCCAAAGGCGAGAGAACAACATCAGCAGACTCCAATATCCATTTATTTATTTATTTATTTGTGAACGAAACATCACCAAAGCATGGACCAGAATTTGAGTGAAGCAACCACATCGATAAAACCAAATATTGTGATAAATGCAAATTTAAACATTTAATCCAAATGTCCATATTAAGGTTTATGAGAAGTTCAAGGACTCCGGAGTGACACCGGCATTGGTGGCACTGATCGGGTGCAAGGCCCTGGTGTGCCTGGTCGGGGTGTTGCTGAACATGGACATGGTGTACATCACGTGGAGGACAAAGTTCGGAAAGACCCAGGGGAAGAAAAATTAAGGGGAGGGGAACGAAAAGTCGGAATCCGAAAAGAACAAAGAAAAGACACAAATGTCCCAAAGTGGACAAAAGTCCGAATTGTCCAAAAGTACAAAATCCCTGAACTGTTCCAGGAGTCTCCGTGGCGCCTGCAACCTGCAGATTGCCCTGAACGCCCTGAGCATCTCCATCCAGGAGTGCAGCACCTTCGTCACCTTCCTCGTGGTGGTCACCGGCACCAACTTCATCCCGCTCCGCATCTGCGGCATCATCCAGGTTCCGGACTTTTCCTGAATTCCCCGAATTTTCTCTCTGTTCTGATCAGTTTCTGCCCCTGTTCTGCACTATTTTCACCAACGGAATCGCCTTCTCCATCGGCATCGATCGTCTGATCAGCGTCCTTTTCCCCCTTTGGTAATGCTTTTCCCCAATTCCCAATCTTTGCTCCATTTGGCCATTTTCTTAGGCATTTGGCCAACAATTACAATCGCAGTTACTTCTCGCCCATCATCATTTTCTGTTCCATTTATGCCGCCATCGTGCCCATTGTGGGGCTGAAAATATCTTTGGACAATCCAACAGTGTAAACAATGACCAAATTATTGCATTACGGTACTTTTACTCCTCTTACTGTAGTCCCGTGATGTGTACCGTAATCGATCCGGTGCAGAGGGAAGCCACTTGGGTGGTCATCATGCTGCTGCTCGTCAACTTGGCCTCCGTCTGCTGCTACATCCTCGTCTGGATCATCGTCAAATGGCGGAAGAACATGAAAAGGAAACAAGGTGATCAGAGTACCATATCCCACTGAATGGTACTGTATTGACCTGGGAATTCTTCTTAATTTCTTCTTTCTCTCCTTTCCAGTGCACATCTTCAAATCCCTGACCCTGATCGTGGTTCTCGAACTTTTTGGTTGGGTCACAAATTACGCGATGCGACTCCTAGTTGATGCCGCCAACATTAACGAATTGGACATTTGGTAATGGACCTTTTGGGACTTTGAGTAATTTCCGTAACAGGTACCTGGTGAACATCTCCACCATCGTGCCCTACATTTCGATGTCTCTTTCACCATTGGTCCTTTACATTTTCAGGTCATTAAAATATATTTAACTTTAAACTGATTTATGCGATTTCCGTTTTGACTGAAAAGTTTGGTTTTCAGCTCGATAGCTGAAAAAAGATAAAGATCCCATGCCAGATCTTTATCGGTCTTTATGAAGTCAACATTTATCATTATCTTTCTCATTTATTAGGGTATAAAAATCCTATGTTTCTCGTAAGAATTCTATTAGCTATGGACCTATAAAATGGATTTTCAACTCCATTCAATCATATTCAGATGTTAGTCGGGATTCTCATAGCTTAAACCTCTGATTTGGTTTTATCATCTGGATAAATGTTCGACCATAGATCATTTTGACCTTTCTTATTAGTTTAATCCTTTCTCCTATCCTGATCTCTGATCATTCTGAATTTCAGCGGCGAATACGGTAGTTGCTTCAAGCGGCAGTTCCCGGCTCCGATCTCCTCCAAGCTGGGTCTGGTTATTCTCTCCATCAACACTTCTTCATCCCTACAAAGCCAATCCCCGCGAAAACTGCCCAATGTCCACCCAAAAGCAACACAAAACAACGACAAAAGTATCAGTGGGAGAAGCGCAAACGAAAGTGATCCGAGCATTCAGTTGTGAGAGAAGGGGGAAGAAGCGGAAGAGAAACGAAAGTGATCAGAGCATTCAATTATGAGAGGAGGGGGAAAAGATGAGGGAGGAGCAAATGGACACGGAAATATGATTACGACATGCAGTGACATAGTATCTGGACATTGCATAATGTATATGACATAGTATCTGGTTGGGAAACCGGAATCACTTCAAAGTACAGTATAATCCATAAAATATTTGATCATTTTCGTGCAATAATTGCTCCTAACCTGCAATGAATCGTCCATTTTGGGATGCTTAATCAATCCGATGCATTCCATTAAATTTGATGATTGCCACTTATCTTTGTTCCTCATTATTTGCTGCCCAAATCAAATTAAATACTATTCTTCTTCTTACCTATTCGTTTATATTATCGAATAATTTGTAATAATCCAGTTTTTTTGAAAAATTTTTCAAATTAAGAAATATCCCAAAAATGGACCAATTTCAACTTATTATTAACTACGGGTAATAAAAGCCAAATTTAATTATTTGGCCGTTCATACATGCCGTTTTGCTTTATTGTACTATCAATTGCCCTTTTTGGGGGTTAGTTAGTAATTTCAGTTGGGCGTTTCAGAATATTTGATTAAAACAACAATTTTGGCTTTAATAACTGTGCATAAATTTGACAGAGAATTGGATTTCTTGGTCATTTTATACTGATTGTAAATCAGGAATAATTCTATCCTTCATTTATTCTTCAATTTTTATTTTAAACATCTAAAATGGACAATAATAATAATACAATCGGAATAAATCCGGTATGTACTTATTATTATCATGATTCGTATTAGCAAAAGTAATTAATTAAGTTTATGAAGCGTTCAAGGACTCCGGAGTGACACCGGCATTGGTGGCACTGATCGGGTGCAAGGCCCTGGTGTGCCTGGTCGGGGTGTTGCTGAACATGGACATGGTGTACATCACGTGGAGGACAAAGTTCGGAAAGACCCAGGGGAAGAAAAATTAAGGGGAGGGGAACGAAAAGTCGGAATCCGAAAAGAACAAAGAAAAGACACAAATGTCCCAAAGTGGACAAAAGTCCGAATTGTCCAAAAGTACAAAATCCCTGAACTGTTCCAGGAGTCTCCGTGGCGCCTGCAACCTGCAGATTGCCCTGAACGCCCTGAGCATCTCCATCCAGGAGTGCAGCACCTTCGTCACCTTCCTCGTGGTGGTCACCGGCACCAACTTCATCCCGCTCCGCATCTGCGGCATCATCCAGGTTCCGGACTTTTCCTGAATTCCCCGAATTTTCTCTCTGTTCTGATCAGTTTCTGCCCCTGTTCTGCACTATTTTCACCAACGGAATCGCCTTCTCCATCGGCATCGATCGTCTGATCAGCGTCATTTCACCGATATGGCATGATTTGGTTGTTTTTCATATAATTCATAAATTTTTCGATCAAAGGTACATCCAAATTGATCGTGATCGGCGTTATCTCACCCTAATCGTCTTCATCAGCTCCTTGTGCTCACTGTTTGTGGCGACCATTGGTCTTAAGATTTCCCTCCAATTTCCTTCAATGTATTTTTCCAATTTTTTTAAATTTTTGATCCATTTTTAGTCCCGTCATGTGTGTCGTGATTGACCCCCTCCAACATGCCATTTCCTGGGTCAAATGCAACTTTTGGTGAATTGTTCCTCCGTCATCTGCTACCTGTTAGTCTGGTCCATTGTTGCCCTTCGCAAGTCCAAAATTATGAAACAAAGACAGGGTTCGTCGGATCTCTAGCATACTCAAATTTTCCATTTTCCACTTTCATCAGTTAACATCTTCAAATCCCTGTCCCTGATTCTTCTTCTGGAAGTGTTCGGCTGGATCGCCAACTACATCGTTCGGATCCTGCTGGGATCCGTGAATATTCCCCTGCACTCTTGGCAATTTCGCTCCAAAATTCGCATTTTTGAAATGTGAATTCCATTCTCAGGTATCTGGTGAACATCGCTACCACCATGCCCTACTTGTGCATCACCCTCTCCCCATTGGTCCTATACATATTCAGGTTTTCTATTCCTGCCCAAAATCGGCAAAAATTTATTATTTTTTCAGTTCGGAATATCGCAACGCTTTTCTGCGCCAATTTGGCGTCAATGGCGCCACAGTCCATGCGACAACTGTGAGGAATGGGTGAGGGTCATTAGAGTCCCTACGTTAGAGTCCCCAGGCTAGAAAAATGCCTATAACTTTTCTTAGGCGTAACCTAGAAAAAAGTTCTTGGTGTCAAAAGATAGGCCTAAATGTCTGCTACAAATTTGCCAAAGAGATCTTCCGGATTGGCCAAGTAGAAAAAAAGTTATGGCCAAGTTAAGACGCGCAATCGTGATTTTGGCCAAAGATCTGNCAGATCTTTGGCCAAAATCACGATTGCGCGTCTTAACTTGGCCATAACTTTTTTTCTACTTGGCCAATCCGGAAGATCTCTTTGGCAAATTTGTAGCAGACATTTAGGCCTATCTTTTGACACCAAGAACTTTTTTCTAGGTTACGCCTAAGAAAAGTTATAAGCATTTTTATAGCCTGGGGACTCTAACGTGAGGACTCTAATGACCGAGTCCGTGAGGAACAACTCGCTGCAACCGGCGGCGGTGCTTTCTTCGCAACCAATCGGTCCCAACCAGCAGCAGATCCTGGTGGCATCCGTGCCAACAATTCGGGTCGAATTGGCGACCAAAAATGTCAATGCAAACAGAATTCGGACGCCATCCATCCCCTTGAGAATAACCAGATTTTGACTTTTCATTGTCATTCAATAATCAAAAATAATTTACTTATATTTTTGTGTGAAGTGTATTGGGTGCATGAGCTAATCGGCACAGCCTAATTCGTATAATACGAATGTAACCAGTCAAAAGGTCAAATAGACAAAAGATTTTTTATTAGGAACGAACAAAGACGGCCTTGGCGCCACGCGCGGTTTTTAAATCCAAGAAAAACGAAACTTGCTCTTGAAAATTTCCGTTTTTTGTCGATTTGAATCTGAAAGTTTTTGTTTTAATTGAATTCGATCAGGCTCAAAGTCAGATTATATGAATCAGTGTTGTTAAAATCTGAAAATTTTGCTCCGACTCCGGGCTCCGGCCCCGGGAAAATTTTGCTCCGACTCCGGGCTCCGGCTTAGAAAAAAATTTGCTCCAACTCCGACTCCGGGCTCCGAAAAAATTTTGCTCCGACTCCGGCTCCGATTTGACTCCGGCTCCAAAAAATTTCAAAATTTTTAATGCATCCAAAAATTTCGAAAAAATTTAAAACATTTTTCACAAAATTCTACAAAATTTTCGCAAAAGAATTTTTACAAAAATTCAAAAAAATTTTACTAATTTTCTAAAATTAGCAAAAAGTCAAAAATTTTCAAAAACGCTAAAAATTTTCAAAAATTTTTTAAAGTCAAAATTTCGTAAAAAATTTAATAATTTTCACATACCAAGGTTTTATTATCAAAAACAAAAATATCCGATGATTTGTCATCTCACCTTTCGGTATTTCGTATTTCTACGGCGTTTTGTAGTTTATAGACTGCTCTCTGCTCTCCCTCTGTGTATGCGGGAGAGAAAACGAACATAGAGGAAGAGAAATAGTGTGCATTTGTTCAGCTTTTCCGCCCAAAAATACATTTTCTCCCTCTTTTTTTCAAAAATTTACCTGCTCCACCATAACTTTCCCGGAGTCGGAGCTTTTCCAAAAAAAAATTTGCTCCGACTCCGACTCCGGCTCCAAAAAAATTTTGCTCCGACTCCGAGCTCCGGCCTTTCCTACAATTTGGCTCCGGCTCCGACTCCGGAGTCGGAGCGGAGCCGGAGTCGGAGCTTTTAACAACACTGTATATGATAGAAAATCCCTCAAAGTATATTAAGATTAAGTCAGAACCGTGTCCGCCAGTTAAGCTTGGCTAAAAGTTTGGCATAGTGTTTTCGAATGAATAGAGAAGAAAAAGATACGGAATAGTATAGTGAGGAAACGAGTATTAATTGACAAGTAGTCAAAAAGACGATGAAGTCACGAAACGCCAAAAAATAAAACACCGAATGACAAAAATAATGAAACATCGAAATTTACAAAATTAGGAATAATAAAATTGGAAAGTAAAATTTAAAGAAAATAAATTTTGAATACTTTTTCCTTTATCTCACTTTTAATTTTACAGAGCAAATATTTTGGGGTCCACTCTAAATGTCACCAGGTCAAAATGTCACCACAGGGGAAAATGCTCAAAATGTCACCAGTTAAAATGTCACCACAGGGGAAAATGCTCAAAATGTCACCAAATTGAAAAACATTCAAAATGTCACCAGCCAAAATGTCACAAAATAGAAAAATGATCAAAATGTCACCAAATGGAAAAATGTTCAAAATGTCACCAGCCAAAATGTCACCAAAAAGAAATATATTAAAAATGCCTCCAGCCTTCAAATGTCACCGATTAGATTGCCGCCGAAAGAAAGTATGAACAGAATGCCTCCAAAAATGACGTTAAAAAGTGTATCGATATAAATTTTTTTTCAACATTAATAAACAATAAAATTTTAAAATAAATAAACAATTTGGCAAAAATATTAAGGAACTAGTAAGTAAAAAATCATATTGGCTAATAGAAGTGATCAATCAAGGATGGGTCCAAATTTTCATTTATTTCTTCATCTTCAACCAAAGATTCTTCCTCCAAATCATTGTTCACCAAATCCCCTTCCATATTTTGAAGCGCCAGCGAAACGGCTTGTAGAAATGTGCGAATTGATTGATCAGTCTCCAAAGCAACATTGTTCACGAGATGCTGCAATCTTGTGTCCATCTGGATGTATTCACGGCGCCGCTTGATGCTCTCCGGCTTCAAAACTGCCTCGCGGATTTCTTGCATTTTTTTGTCGTCGAATTTGTGGAGCGTGGACAGGAAATCGTGCATTCTCGGTCGACGTTTCGATTGCTTCTAAAATAAGAGGCCCATCCAAATTAACAAAAATGATTAGACCTGCAGCGATAAATGTGTCGCCTC
>LDKF01002031.1:12238-32764 GCA_001026735.1 Rotylenchulus reniformis | reverse complement strand
AGCCCCCAAATCCCAAATAATGCATCTGTTCCCTGTGGATCTAACAGGATTTTGTCATCATCATCACCATCATCATCACCATCTTCGTCGTTGTCGTCCTAAGTCAACAGGTTGGAAAATGATCAGAGTGAATCCACAAATCACCTTCCCCTTAAGGATTTAAAATTTTTTGTAATGATACAATCCCATATTTTCGTGATGAAATTTCCAAATAATCGATTAATTAACTTAATAATCAATCGTTTATTTTTCTAATTTTTCTATAACTGACCTTTTTTTAATTGTTTATCAGAAGAATCAAAAAAATTTTAGATTTTTGGGAGCTAGAAATTATTGCCCGTGTAAAAATATATTATATTAATTTGTTGAAATTTAGAACACAAAAAGGTAGATCCCTTTAATGGTGTACCATTAATTCACAAATAACATGCAAAACTGGTTCGGGGCAACCCAGTAGTTGCACAACCAACGAATGAATGTGTGTTGGGTAGATTGTGTTATCTCTGAGCGCGAAAACCCATTTTTGGGATCCCGTTTAGCCCAGACAACACAGATCGCTTAATAAGCTAACAGGTCCAGCAGATGACATCATTCCCCCTTAGCTAGCAATTTGTTCATTTTCCATTATAAACTGGCATAGTTGATGTTCTTTCATTATTTATATATATGTACATATTATAGGCAAAAAAAATATCTGCTTGTAAAGTCAAAAATTTTAATATACTCTGATCCAAATACTAAACTTATATAATTTAATATTAAAATGAAATTCTTAATAAGTTGAGATGTAATTTAATTCGGATAGTTTTTATTTTATATTATTCAATAGGCTACGAGTATGTGAATAGCCATTCAAGCATCTTAAAATAGAAATAAAAATCATATTATTCTCACAATTATAACTCCTATTCTTTTATAATACATACATTTTTATACATAGTTTTTATTCCTGTTCCTTTATAATATATACATTTTTATACACATATTTTTCTTAATTCTATAATCATAAATAGTTATTACGCCTTTTTAGACAATGAAATTATTCGCTCCCATATTCTTTTATCTCTTTCTGGCCTCTTCCAATGTCAATTCACAGCAATTTTTCCATTTGGTTGGACCCAGTGCAATGTTCGGCCTAAACAGTGCTATTAATGGCGTTGAATGCAAGAAATTCTTCGAAAACGTGACAGGTGTTTAGTTATTTCTGAATTTTTGTTTTTATTATTCCGACGGACAAAGAATCTTAAAAATTAATTTTTCCCTTGTTTCACTACAAAATATTTTTCCACTAAAAATTATCCATTTTATTAAATTGGAATTTATTTTATTTGCAGAAGTTGAGAATTTGAACCACCATGAGTACAGCACTTTCGAGCATTGCGTCTTCTATTTCCTCGCAAATCGGGCCCAACAAAAAGCTGGCTCCCAAGGCTTCCATTTCGGCGCCGCCATTCACCCAATCGCTTCCATGCCGCCAACATATGAGGATGTGAGCAAAAATATATTTTTATGCCACAATTATCAAAAGAAATTATTTGTAAATTTTTAGCTCCGGTTAACTGTCGGCAAAATCACCATTCAACATTTCCATCTGGTGAGAATTGACACATTTAACTGTATGTTAGTACTTGGATCCACTGGGAGATCAAAAATCAATCCCGTAAAATCATATCAAAATGACTTTCTTGGGATATTTTTTTGACGCTGAATCCAATTCTGCAGTCTGTTTTGGCGTAATACGTCATCTGACGTCAGTTTTTGACACTGGCATCAAAAATTTATGTCGTCAAAATTTTTTGTAATCAATTATTGGTACTAATTTATAATTTCAACGTCAAAAATTGACGCCAAATGGCCATCAGTCGTAAGTGACTCAAATTGACGGATTACGTCAAAATGGACGTTTGAATTGAATTCATTGTCAGAAATTATTTTAAAGGTCTGCATCAAAGAATGACGTCAAATGACGTCAGAATCAATTTTTTTATTTTTTTTTAAATTTTTTTGACGTCAGAATCAAAACTCAGGGGAAGTTCATCTTGGATGATTTTGCGAAAAATATTTATTTTGCGAAAAATATTTATTATGATATTTGATCTTCCCATCGGACCCAAACTCCATAAGTACCATACATTATAAATTTCTAAAAATTTGAAAATTTCAGAACGAATTTGTGCGAGACCTCAACATTGCTGGTTATTTGGAGCTTCGATGGAACGATGACCGTCTGATTTGGGACCAACAGCAGTTCAAGGTGCCGCAAATCCGGATTGCTTCAGCCAGCCATATTTGGGTGCCATTTCTGACAGGACAGGTGAGTGTAGAATTTGCGAAAAATTTCAAGCAAAAAAAAAACTAAAGAAAACTTGAAAAGCAAATAAAAAGAAGAAGATTTACAATTTTAAAATTTTCATCCCAATAGCATCATTTCTTAAGGAAAATTGGGAAGGTTAAATTTATCCTTTTTATTTCATAGGGCTATGAAACAGCGTTGCGAAACGACTTTGAAAACATGGAGGTACGCAGGGTAGATGTCCGGAGCAATGGCAATGTGACCGCCACAATGGGTTTCAAGTTCACAACTTTCTGTGATGACACCGATTTCAAGCACTTCCCGGACGACATTTATCGGTAGTTTAATTAAGGATCTCAAAATTAATCTTTTTTTGTTTGATATTAGTAAATAGGACATAGGTAGATCAATCGAATGACGGTCGATATTAGAAAAAGCATTTTGATAGGAAGATATTGATTTCACTAATTTCGAATCGGGATATCCCTTTCAAAAATCCCATTTAGATTATCTAGATCCTAAGATCTTAATTTCATTATCAGTGGAAAAATTTAAAAAACAAAAAATTGGAAAAAAATAAAAAAAGATCCATCAATAGATCAAAATAAATTCCTCCCTAGTACGGTTAAAAATCTAAATTTTTTCTGATCATTATTTTTTTCTATATAAATAATAAATTCTCTTTTAAGATGTTGCTTCTATCTCGAACCGATGAATCAGAGGGTAAAATTATAAATTATATAAAAATATAAAAAATGAAAAAATATTAAGTCAATCGTTCGCATTGTTACGGATGGTCAATCTGTGTTCACGGACCCAAAATATTTCCGCGATTATGGCTGGTCTTTGTCCGGCACAGTTCCAGTTGTTTACATGGATCCATCAAACATCACACAGGTGCATTTTTAAATTTTTTTTTAAAATATACTATAGGATGTAAAGATTGATTTAAAATGAATAAATCTAGTATTGCATAATATTTCTACAAAATATTTTAAAATTCAGTCATTCTTTATTTTGGTGTTACTGGATAAAAAAAAATAAATTTTGCCTTTTTAAATAATTTATTTATTTTTTAAACTCTTTCCAAATAATCTTTTAAAACAAACTACAACTTAGTGTATATATATATTTGATTTTCAGCTTAATTTCTGTCTGAATCTACAACGATCCTCCGCCTCATTGAAAACCGAGCTTCGCATTCCGGTTAGAAAAACCAAAAGATAAAGTTTTCACCAAATTTTTCAGGCTTGGACCTGTGGTCTTCTGTTCCTATTCGTCCCGGTGTTCACCAATATTCGGATCCAATTGGTCACGAAATTTTTCCTGTTGCTCCTCCAATTTTTCACATTGCTCCTCTTCACCAACCGAATTGCGCCTCAATTAGGTAAAAAATATTTTTTCTATTTTTGCATAATTCTGTTTAAGGTTCCTCTGCCACTACACCAACCATTTGTAAGAATAAAAAAATAAATCCAAAATTTAATTTAAAGGTTGAAATTTCATGATTTCTAAAAATAAATCATTGATTAGCTTATTAATCTAAACTAAAATCATTTTCCAGATGGATTATAAAATTATTAATCCTATGAACTAAAAAAAATAATAAATTTAGTGCAAATCCATGAGCTCGGTCTGATCCTCAACGTGATTTCTATTATGTGCTCGTTTTTCGTTTTGGCCCTCACAAAATTGCGCATCTACAACCAGCCGCCATGGGATATTATGATCAAGTTGGATTTAATTTCCTTTTAAATAAAATTTAAAAAGTATTAATACAAATTGAGATTATTATTTTTATTATTTTTTGGCCTTTTCAGTGCCAGCTCTCTGATCAACCGTTTCATCTATATCTTCGAGACGCCCTCCGACTACCAAGACCTGGACACATTGGAGCTCCACAAGACACCCATCGATGTCGAACAATGTGGAAATTCGAACAGTTCCAAACCCTCTGTTGAGAACCGGTAAACCGTAATTTTAATTATATTTTATTCAAATTATTGATTTTTATTCATATATTGTTATACATATAATTTTTATTTTAATGCTATTTATAAATTACTTATACTATTTTAGCATTCATTTGGGGTGTCGAATTATCTTACAAACTTTTTTTTTCTTTTTGTTTATTATGAGGGATACATTTTTGAAATATTTATCTGTAAAAAACATTTTTAATTGATAAATTAATTTTTTCTTCTAAACAACTATTTTCTCTTTTAACAAAGACTCCATAAAACCAGATAGATTTGTTTTTCCCAAATTCAAAATTTCAGTGCAAGTTGATCTTTTCCCCTTTTCACCAAATGTTTTTTCAGCTTTCGCTCCGATTGGGTTGGCTGTTTCCTGGCCTTTCACGCAGTTCTGATGTTCCTGCTCACCTTGATCTTCTTGATCGGCTACGTGTTTATCCGTTGAATGGTTCCTATCTTCCGATGTTTGATATGGTGCATTGTGCAATTTGGCTGTGTTTATGACTAATAAGATACTATGTATAAATTTCACATTTAATAAAAAATGGATTATATAAAAACTGCCAATTTATTTCATTATTTGAATTCAAAGGGAACTTTTATTCATTTTTAAAGCCTGAGAATGTTCAGATGAGTGTTCCCAATGATCCAACTTTTTCGGAGATGATCTGATCTTTCCAGATCCAGGAGGCTGGATCCTTCAAAAATGATCAGATCTGACCCTGATCCAACCTCTGAGACAGGATCACATCAGATAATTGCGGATCACGAAAAAACGATCCAAAATGAAAATTCAGCTTGAAAAAAATTAGACATTTCCATGGCCATTGACGTAAATGATCAATTCGTTAATCAAGACAGGGATGTACTAAGGGGTGGCAAGGAGGCATGAACACCCACATAAGATTTAAAATAAAAAAAACTATTTTAAGAAAATTCATTGAGTTGAAGTGTGCCAGTGACCCCTATAGGACGGAGAAAATTTTGAGATTTTGGATCTATTTCTTAAAAAAATTGTCATTTTTGCCAGATTTTGACTCAAAAATCACCATTTAAAAAAATCGTAATTTTGGATCATTTTTGGATCACGCCCAAAAAAGTGATCCGGACATGATTTGATCCTGGGATTTCAAAAATGATCTGAACCTGATCTGATTCAGGACCTCGGATCAGATCAGATCAGACACGGATGGTTCAGACCCATTCAATACATAAAAAATTCCAACATCAATTATAACCAATCTTATAGTACCTATTTGTATATCAGAAGTTCCAAAATTAATTTTGCTTTAAAGCAATTTTTTTATTATTTTTAATTGGATGTCAACTTTTGCAACTTCTATTATACATTTATTGAAGCCATTTTGATTGTTCCCCTTTGAGTTTTTTAATTACCATATGCTTGTTTTATTGTTTATTGCGCTTATTTGAAAATTATTTTGTTAGGAATTTTTGAACAATTACATAATGATTTGTAAAAAACATTTCTAATCTTTCCGATTTTCACTCATTGCAACTTGTTTTCCTGCGACTTTTGTGTTGCCAAAATGTTTGATAATGAACTCAGTGCTAACGGGCAAAGGGATCGGCACAGGAATCGGAATTGGCAAAATGCAAATTCGATGATTTCTGTTTGAAGATCGAACACATTCATGCTGATCATTAGCAAACTTAAGCGAAAAAAGATAAATTTATATCATTTTAAATGATATTTAATGCAGAGAAAAAAAGTTTTATTTAAAATACAGCTCAAGGTTTTTCAACCGATGTCTTTAAGTCTAAAGGAAAACAATATGAAGCCGGAACAGGACGGTGTGTGGCGGCCGGTGTGTGGCGGCCAGTGTGTGGCGGCCGGTGTGTGGCGGCCAGTGTGTGGCGGCCGGTGTGTGGCGGCCAGTGTGTGGCGGGCCGGTGTGTGGCGAAACTCATCAAACCTAAAAATTTTTTTGAACCATTTTAGACCAAAAGTATATGCAGAATTTTGTGCTCTATCTTCTGATCTTTTTGTTTTTCGTAATTAAAAAGTTCTAAATTTCCATTAAAAACACGATTTCCCTTTAAAAGTATGATTTTTTCGAAAAATTTCAACTTTTTCTGGGGAAATTCAAATAATTAAAACTATCAGAAGATAGAGAAAAAATTCTGCACCCTATTGTCTTATATAGTTTTGGTCTAGAATGGTTCAAAAAAAGTTGTAGGTTAGTTAGAAAAGTTTCGCCACACATCGGCTCGCCACACACCGGCCGCCACACACTGGCCGCCACACACCGGCTCGCCACACAGCGGGGTGTACCGTATGAAGCGAATCTATCTCTTCTATCTTATCTATCTATATCTATCTCTTCTATCTTATCTATCTATATCTATCTCTTCTATCTTATATTATTTTCGAGGAATAATATAAGATAGAAGAGCGAGGGAAAAAAAGGAAAAGTGAGAGATAACATTAATAGACACTGTAAATTCGTTCAGAAAAAGTTCCTATGGACATCGATAAAAATTCCTCGATCTGTATAGTTTAACGATGCAATTGTTGGGAATAAAAGATACCTTCACTAAAAACTTTCCATTTTTTAAATATCCATTTTCTATTGTGAATATTTCGATGAATTTCAAAAATTACCCAAAATTACCTTTTGTTCAACATGGCTTCTATGTCGGCCGCGCACAATACAGTCCATCATTTCATCAATCTGTGCATCACTATTACTAGTTGATGTGTCGAATGAAACCATTGGGGATCTAAAATATGTCCAATAGATTTATAAAAAAATAGCAAAAGTTATATAAATTAGAAAAACTGTTTAAAAGTTTGAATAATTCCCAACCTCGAATTTCCTGGAACCTGATTTTGTGCAATAATTGTTTGCTTTATTGGCGTGGATTTTGTTGTGCTTGAGCTCCTCGCCAACATTTCCAAAAGTGCCAACATTGCTGCTGCTGTTGTTGGTTGATGTGTTGCAATCGGCAAAGAGGTAGCCGAGGTTGTGGGAGGACCGATCAAGAAAGGATTTGGAGGAGGAGGGCACAGAGGCCTAGAATAAAAAATACTTATAAAAGATGGTGGCAAGGCCGGCGCCAGATAAAAATTTCGGGTGGGGGTGGGAGGGGCTGAGGGGGGTGGAGGTCGCCGACGAGCGAAAAAAACGAATTTCGGCGGACCGCCGAAGGGTAGCCGGAGAAAATTTTGCGAATTTGAGACCTATTTCGGTCAATTTATGGTTAAACATAGGAATTTTCATTGTATTGACGGGTGGAGGCGACCCCGATAGGGGCCGCTGGAAATTTTTTTTTTAAATTTGTTGAAATCAACAGGGGACTCCTAAGAAAAAATTTTTCTGTGAAGGGGACTGTGGAGGCAGAATTAGTATTTATAATTATAAATTTATGGAAAAAACGAAAATTAAATTAACTCTTTAATGATTAGGTACTCATTTTTCAATTCAAAATATTCTGCCTAATTAAAAAATCGGATTTTTCCTTACATGGGACCCGCAAAGAACTGTAGCGGAGGAGGTGGCAATAAAGTTGTAGGACAGCCAAAACGGAACAACGGAGGAGGTTGCGGAATAGAAGAAGGAGGATGTGGAGGAGGAAATGTTGGGGATTGACCAGTTGAAGGAGTTAAGGACGGCAAATTTCCTTAAAATTAATTGGAATTAAGAATTAAAATTCTAAAATTCACATTATCAGCCTTACCTCCCAACAGCGGTGGAATTCCTCCGACAGCGGAGATTGGTTGAGCAGGTGGGGGAGGAACAATTTTTGATGCTGCAGAGGTTGGCAAAATTCTGTTGGAATTTTTCAGATTTGAATTTGTTGTGCTTTTAGGAGGTTTCATCGATTGTTGTGGTGATTGTTGAGCAACCCCATGAAAATTTGATGAGGTTGCCCGACGTTTTTTCTGCGGAATTGCGTCAATTTCTTCCTTGACAGGAACCAATGAAGAAGAGCAATTTGTAGAGTCGTCTTAAAATTTGATTTACCATACGTATAAAAGACCATTTTCTTAATTTTCAAACAAATATTCTTTTGAAATTACAGAAAAAGAATTTTTTTCAAAAGTGATTTATTAAGAAATTTCATTTTATAAAAAATATGCCAGAAATCAATTTTGAAAAAATCATTTCAGAATAAATCATTTTAAATAGTATCGTTTTTGCGAAAAAATTTAACCTTTTGTGGATGGTGGAGGTCGAATTCGGCCAGCCCTAACGTCGTCCCAATAGCGTTTGTTCAACAACTTTGCCGGGTGCGGTCGCGGTTCCACACTGCGCTTCCTTGTCAGAACAGTGGCATTTTGCGTGGATGGCATTTTCATTATGTATGATGATTAGTCAGATCTATTTAGCAAGATTTTTTGTAATAAAAAACAAATTTTCAAATTTTACTTTTAAAATTAGCCCTCATTGTGGTTTAAGACAAAAGAATCG
Organism: Rotylenchulus reniformis; assembly: GCA_001026735.1. NCBI lineage: Eukaryota > Metazoa > Nematoda > Chromadorea > Rhabditida > Hoplolaimidae > Rotylenchulus > Rotylenchulus reniformis. The sequence continues at coordinate 24,062 of LDKF01002031.1, read as the reverse complement.
GGGTTCCTGTCGTTGAATCTATCTGTATATCTTACTGCTGTCAGGCTTGGTATGCATTCGAGACTAAAGGGGATGCTGTGTTTATGATGTTATTTATACCTTCCCCTACTCCTCCCTTTCCCCTTCCCCGTCCTGGCGATATGGATGATGGGATAGTATGTAATTTCAAACTGTGTCCTTCATCCTCCCGAGAATGGGAATATAGGGGGCGCAGATCTGCTGCTCGAGAGTCGAGAGTCCCCGGGGTCCATCCAGTTGATATCGAATTACACTACCACCCCTCCTCCATCCATTCTATGCAGGGAATTTTTGTGATGTGAATGTGAAATTCGGTATCAGCAGGAAGAGGAAGTTTTGGATGGAGCCTAAAATAACTGATTTTTATTAAATAAACTTTCATCATAGTGCTCAATTTTGTAAAATATTTCTTTAAAAGCTATTTAAAAAATGATCGATCAAAAAGCATTTTTGGTATTCAGAAAAAATTAATTTTATCCGAGCACTTATAGTAAATGGATAAATATAAACTGATAAATAATTGTATTATAAATTCTGGTAGTTCTATTAATTTGCGAGGTGGACAAATTTTTACAGGATGGTCCAGTTTACATTGGTCTCCTTATAGCTATTTCGCAGAAGGTATTACATATTTTTCAATTTAGCATTTGTAAAATTTTCTTTTTTTATTTATAAAAAAAGAAAGCATCTTGGCTTTTCAAAATAATAATAAAAAAATTTTGGGGGAGAAAATGTAAACTAATTATTGATTTTCTTCCATGTTTTTATCTATATATGTTCATTCTGTAAAACTTTTTACATGTATAATTAAAATCTTTACAAAATGTTTCGACTGTTAAATTCCAAGATTATGTCCGGGAAACGGAATTTTTCAAAAATAAAAGAATGTTTTCTCCGCTGTTATCGGTTTCAGATTTCGCGGAGAAAATGCTCGCAGAACACCCTCCGGCGGACCACCGTTTGAGTACCTAGGCCTAGTCGGCAGCGGTATAGGCCTCCTCAAATTTCCTAGGCATCGAAGGTGGAAATTCTATCTTTCCTAGCAGCTGAGCAACAACAATTTTCGTCCTTCTTTCCGAGGTCTAGCATTTCAACGCGATCTTTCTCTGACGGGTTGGAGAGCATGGCGAAATATGATCCCCCGGGGAGGCCCACTATTGCAGTGATGCTCTATGCTCTATATTCTCCACGTTTTGTGTGTTATTTCCTTCACTATAGGGGGATCTATCTCCTTCATCGTTAGAATCATTTTTTTGTTTATCATTCTATGAATGGGTTTAAAAATAGAATATTTTGCGAGAAAATTCTATATAGTAAATAAAAAAAATCATAAAAATTTAAAATAGGCAGTCAACATTGCACTTATTTTGTTTGTTAACACTAGGGTTGGCCACTACCGGTTCCGGTTCCGGTTAACCGGAACCGGTAACCGGGTTTTTTGGTCCAAAAACCGGAACCGGAAACCGGGGGTCCGAAAACCGGTGAAACCGGAAACCGGGGGACCAAAACCGCCGGTTTTCCGGTTTAAATAAGCACCCCTAAGAATGGATACTTTGAGAAAAAATGACCAAATTTCTCGCGCCTCTATAGAAAAATGACCATCAATTACGAATTTGAATTTTGTTTATTCTTGACAAAATGTATATTATATTGCTTGGATGAAGTTTCTGCACAAAAAATTATTATTATTCTATCAAATTTATTATTTATTTTTTGTGTTATTGTGTTATTTTATTTTTAAATTTCATCTATGTATATGTATATTATAATTTGAATTTTAAAATTATTAAGCAATGGTTTCTAAAATTTGGAAGTATTTTTCAAAAGTGAAAGTGAAAAAAAATTCCATTTTAAATTTGTCAATGATTGTTGACCCTCGATTTGCCTATTCAGAAGAATTCCTTTTCAATTCACAATGGGAGAATATTGAGAATGAATTCATTGATTTTATTCAAAATGGTAAATTTAGAATGGATTGATTTTTATGTTTAGAATTTTAGAAAATCGAAATTTTGACGAAAATCAGGATATGGAAGAGCCAATTGGTTTAGAAATGGAAAATGATGGGCAGGAACAGGAAGATGAAAATTCAATGGATATTGGTCAATCGTTCAAACATTTATTTATTAATAATTATTTTTAGACATTTGGGCCGAAAGAACAAAATCGCCAACCACAATTTCGGTCCATTCAACTGCTTCACAGCGTGAATTATCGGCATCAATAAAAGTCATAAAGATCTTAAAATCCCAAAACATGTTTTTTTTCAGGCAGAACTTGGTCTGTTCCGCAACAATATAATATTCAATCGCCCAAAAAGACACGAGAATGTGTTCCTTTGGTGGAAGAAAAATGCACCGGCTTTCCCTCATTTAGCTGGTGGAGCAAAGATTTTGCTTTCGATACCCGCTACTTCCGTCAGTTCTGAACGGGTTTTCTCAATGGCTGGCCTTATTTATGCAAATTCACTCAGAAACAGGCATTTTTATAACATTTTATACCATTTTTAACTCAATTCTTTTTTCATAGACTTGGTGGGGAATTGGCAGAAAAATTGATTCTAATCAAAGCACACCTGAAACATTTGAAACTCTCCCCATCTACAGAATTAGATCCTGAAGAAATTGATGAAGAAGATGATCATGATAATGTCATTNATTTAAAATTAAATTATTGAATAATTATATTTTGGAAGGTGAAACATCAATGCGTCGGGTACATCGTTGAAGAGACGTTAATGGTGTTGATGCGATTTCCCACATGAACAGTGTTCGTCTGTTGTGGGTTGAAACCGAAACAGACACGGAAAGCTCGTTGATATTCGTTGCTTAAAAGGGCAGAAAATGAGAAAATTTTTGAATTTTATTTTGTGTTTTATTTAATAATCTAACAGGATTTTAAATGACCACATCTATCCGTAAAAAACAATTTCAAAGCAAAAAGACAAAAGGAAAAGTGAAAATTCATAGAATGTATAAAATTTGTATTGCGACGTAAATTTTTTTAGTTCGAATCTCATTATTTGTCAGTTTTACAGTAAGCCAATTGATTCATCTATGGACCTGCATAGAAGAAGTATTGGTGTAATGCTACCATGGGCCATTACCAAACTACTGGTCATAATGGGCATAATGACATATTGAATGGTGAATATGTTCAGTCCCAGCAGTGGCATTATCATTTGAGCAAAAATCAACCCCTGTGGAAAATAAAATTTATTTAATTTTATTGAGTATTTTTTTATAAAATTAATATATATTTTTTCAATGTGTGAAAAGATTACCAAAATATAACCAAACAAGCTGATTGAAATGAGAATGGTCAAAGAAAGTGCCAATTTTTTGTTCCTCTGCGATACTAAATTGGGGAAATAAAAATAAATTTAAATTAAATAAAATGAAAAATAAAAAATCCATAATTTACAAACATGTCAATAATATCAATAATTTATAACATAATTTATAATTATAATGTTTAAAAAATAAACTAGATGAATAATCAAAACACAATGTAATCAATCAAAACACAATAGAAGTTTTAAATTAAAAAAACTGATTTTTAAAAAATCGCATCACCATTATGCTTAATTAACAGAAATTAATTTATTAAATAATTTTTTCCCATCAAGATTAATAAACATTTTTCATTTTATCATAAAATTCATCTCTTACAAGTAAAAAATCAAAGAGAATAATTTGATTTTATTTATTTTTTAATTGTATTCTTTAGAATACAGTATACTTTTGCAATAATGAGAAAATAAATCAATTTGTAAATTACCTGCCGATTTTCTGCACCAAATGACCAGCCAAATCAGCGTATAGGACAAAAATTCGCCAATGTAACTGACCAATGAGCCGATGTTTGTATTTGCTGCTGATTCTGGCAAATAGGTAATGTCCGGATAACTGCACATCACGGGTCTTATAAAAAAATATTTAAAATATTTATTGAAAATTAAATTTTTATACTTGTCCCAATGCTGACTTGCCGCCGTAAAATTAATATAATTACCGTACGCAATTGAAATGGTACAAGCAATCAAAAGCAATTTGTAGACGTACTTTTTTCCGCTTAGTTTGTACCTGAAAGTCCGATCAAAATAACTTGGTATATTACCAGTAGTATAGTGCAAAATAGTTTTTATTTTATTATGTAAATTAAAAGTCTAATTTTTAAATATCCATTCCATTAAAATATTCTTAATTTTTGAAAACTTTAATTATAAAAATATTATCCGAATGCATTTAAATAAAAACAATGAACAATTTCATTTTGAAATCTATTATAATAAATTATATTTCTGGATTTTCTTTAAAAATGTACCAAAATGGAAAGGCAACTCCTACAAATCTTTCCACACCAATGCAAAACTGTAATCGAGTAGCGAATCCGGCACCAATAGTTGGGATAATGATCAGGAAATAACAAATTTGGAGTGGGATGAAGTTTATCCCGAGCAGAAAAACGAAGAATTTGATGGTATATCCGATCACCAAAAGGGTGGCCGAAAATGCATAGGAAGCGATCAGAATGTTGCATGGGGAGTGCAAGGACCTAAAAAGTATAAAGATATGAAAGCAGGTAGAAGAAAAAGGATGTTAAATAATTTTGGGTGCATTATTCAATTCTTATTAAATAATTTTTAAAAAATGTTTCTTAACTGACTTTGTTTTAATAGTAACATAGACGAGACTCGAGTTCAGGCAGATCCCAATCAAACATAACAGAGCAATGATTCCGCTCGTACAAATTTCAATGGGAACGAACCCAGCATCTTTGTACAATTTGTAAAACTAAAAAATTATTTAAAGAATATAAACCTAATTTGGCTTACCAGATCCATTTTTGTCTAGAATATTTCTTTTAAAATTAGATCTTTGGATTTCTCGTCCGCCGGTGTTCAATCTCAACCCAATGTTACCACTCGATTTTTTATTCAACAACAGGTGAAGTTGAAAATAAAAAACTGTCGATTGCTTATTAAGCAGCTGAATCTAGGAAAAACACAAAAATTGCATGAAAAAGTTTATATTTATAAATTATATTAAAACTATAAAGATTATAAATTATAAAACTGATAAAGATAAGTCAGCTTTTCTTGAAAATCAAAAAGCCAAAAATGGCTTTACATAGCAGCAGATTTGCGAGTCCATCATAATTACATAGTTCTTTTGGCGAATCTGACATAATTATACAGATTTTACGATATGTAATCTATCACAATGCAATTCGAATTCTAATGTAAGTATTCTACAACATTTCTGAAAATTGCTACTCTTATCAGATTAGATTTTTTAGCTTTTGTATGAATATATTTCCTAAAATAAATTCACAAAAATTTATATTTTTGTGATTTCTCCGTAGACAAGCAAAGCTTATTTGGGACTTGGCTCTATATGGAAAGTGCAAAAAATCTAAAACAAAAAAGTTAAATGAGAAAAATACAAATTTTTTCTGCGCAACTCATCCAATGATGCATAAATTTTCATTATTATGCTGTTTTAATTATTGTTAGCACTACTACTGTATACAAAGCTTAATTTGCATGGTCAAGAATTAATTGGGAATGATGCTGCTGGATAGCATCATTGATCAACAATTTTTTTCCTAAAATAAGGTGCTAAAATAAGAGTTTTATATTTTTTTTTCAAAGTCCCTCTAGAAGGTCTATTATTTTATGTTTAGAAAAAATATTAAAATGGACCTTCAGAAAATCTTAAAAATCATTTAAAATGAAATAAAAACAAAGTATTAAAGCTATTGTCTGTTTATTGGAATTATTAATTAAGGTAAATATTCGATCTGAATTGAAATAAATCGTATATCACTGGCTGAAATTAATAAAATGAATTCTGTAGGGATCAGCGTCGAATTTTTAAGTATACTTAGGTATATCTCCTAAGGGATCAATTTTATTTTTTAGATTAATAACGATAATTTCAAATTCTAAATTTTATGCAAAATTTCCATGTGGAAACTCCCCAGTCAGGATTGATCTTGTTAGTGCTTTATCTAATGGCTATAAATTTTACTTTTGCTTTTTGGAGAATTTTGATCTTATCTCGGTGATTAATATTATTAAATAATTATATATTACTGATAAATATATCATTTTATGTTCATCAGGTACATACCAAACACATATTAAATAAAAAAAGTTGAAATCTGTGAACATCTTATTTTCTTTAGTTTCCATAATAGACCGGATAACTTAAGCGGAACCTGGTTAGGTGAAACGAAGATCACTATGATTACTTGGTTAGTGACCGCAATGGTATGGTAAAATATTGAAAAATATGCCCTTTTTCTTGACAAATCCCGTGCTGAGTCGTTAGTAAAAAAGTGCAAATTCATTAACAGATGAGCAGAGTAGATACTACGAAATGAATAAAGGTCAAAAAAATAAAATTAAAAATAGAAATAAATTAATAAAAACTAATAAAAAAATTTTTTTTGGAAAAATTTATAATTTTAAAGGATTTTTCGAATTTTTTTTTTGTTTTAGAAGCTTTAAAATAATATTTTTTAATTTCAAATTCCTGAACTTAAATCGGATAAAAATTTTATTCAGAATCGGGTAAAAATATTTTTGGAAAATTTCAAGTCAGTGAAACTATCCGATGAAGTTTTTAGATATCAGTTATTTCTAGGGTTTGCAGAAAAAATCTAAGATTTCTTATTGGTCTAAGTTTTTTCAATGTTTCTAATGGCTATTGCGCATATTTCTTTTGGGGAAGGAAAGGGCTATTGCACTAAGGGGTTATTGAATGTTGAATCTAAGCCAGGGTTGAAAAAATCAGAATTTTTTCTCCGGCTCTTGGCCCGGGTTGGAATAATTTCGGCTCCGGCTCCGCTCTTACAATAAATGCGGTTAGCTGAAAAAAGGCACCGCAAAAAATGTTTCAACATGAGGTATCCAACCTTTTTTTGCCTAGCTCCAGCTAGCCAAAGGTTGAAAAATATAGTGGTAATCTCTAATAGAATGGTAGTCTCTAATATAATGGTAACTTTTGACAAAGGTTGAAAAATATAATGGTATACCATTATATTAGAATAAATACGGTATATCAGAAATTTTTTTATTGGTCTAGTCCATCGTATATGAAAATGACAATTTTTTAAGCCAAATACATGTAAGGTCCAAATCAGCCAATGACAAAATATTTATTTTTCTTTCCTAATGGTCATAAGAAAATTTCATATTTTTTCTGAAGTTAATTGTGCAAGCACTACGGTAATCCTCCCAATTATAAATTGTACATGACGATCATATTTTGTATTTTGTGTAAAAATATGATTGTTAATACTGCCAAGGCAAAATTAGTGTACTTACGTCTTAAATTATAACAAAAAAATGAAATTTTTTTGATATTTTTAAAGCAATGATAAACATCAAAGGTGTAATGCTTTCATTTGTGATATATTCATTCAGTTATAACATTATAGATGAATTTAGGATATTCCCCTAAATACTTTTAAACACACCGTATAAATTTTATTAGGCCCTGGGTTCTTATTTTTTCAACCTTTATTGGAGGGGGCTCTTTAAGGGAGGGGGAACTTAATAGAGTTCATACCGTAAGAAGAAAAACCATAGGGTTAATCAAACTTTTTTAACAATTTCGTCTATCATTTTATAATTAGAGATTTTTTGAATACATTTTTAAGCTTGTATTTTCGACGATTTCGATTTTAATTTTTTGTCAGTTGAATTAAAAATGACCATTTTTAAAAGAAAAATCCTAATTTTGCATCATTTTTGATCACATTAAAAAATGTTCCAGACGTGATCTTATCGGTGCTATGTCGTTACAAAAAAAATATCAAAATGGGCGTTACAAAAAAAAAATATCAAAACTCAATATGCCCTCTAAGAACTTTTTTGTAGGACCTGTTAGACCAAAAGTATAATAGACAAAGATGTGCAGAATTTTATGCTCTATCTACTGGTATAAAAATTTTTACGAAATTCGAACAACAAATGTCGAAAAGGGTAGAAAAACCCATAATTTTCGATATTTTAGACTTTTTTCGAAATTTTTGTTCGAAATTCGAAAAAATTTTTATACCAGCAGATAGAGCATAAAATTCTACACAACTTTGCCTTTTATACATTTGGTCTAACTGGTCTAACAAAAAAGTTTTTAGAGGGCATATTGAGTTTTGATATTTTTTTTTGTAACGCCCATTTTGATATTTTTTTTGTAACGACTCAGCACCATCTTATCTGATCCTGGATTTCAAAAATGATCTCATCCTGGTCTGATCTAGGACCATGGATCAGATCAGATCAGATCAGATCAGACCAGATCAAATCAGATCAGATACATACATGCCATGTCAAATGATTGTTGTTTGTTTCTTTATCATTCCAATTATCCACTTTTTCTGTACTATTTTACTATAAGGAATTCGTTTCAAAAAATCGCTAGTTCAAAGTGTTTATCACATGCTATTATTTCGATCGTACATGTCAACTATTCAGTAAATAATAAAATATTTCACAAAATACTCTATAATTCAAGATTAAAAATAGCGGTGGATCATTTTGTTTATATTTAATTTAAATAATTTTTTAATCTTTAAAACCAAAAAATTAATTTATTTATGCAATTTTTGACACAAAATTTTTTCTAATTTTCTAAAAAAATTCTATGTATTTCTTTTTTTCTAATTTTTCTTAACAATAAAATTAAAATATATTCAATCATGAGTAAGTATTTTTATGCAGGAGTAGCATCATATTATTTATTATTATTATAAAATATAAAAGGAAAAATCTTTCTGTATTAATGCATTTTTCACATTACATTATTGTTATTATTGCAATATCTTATTGATTCTCAACTCTCCGTACCTACTATAAAAAAATTTCTTGTTTTAATATAATTGTTGAAATCTGGAATTGGCATCAGGCTCGATTCAAGCAAATACCAACCTCGAAAATCGGCCGGGATCGATTATCTAAATTTATTCAATCGAGTTCCATTTTTACACGAAAATACGTCCAAATTAAGAAATAAAATTGAAGGAAATTTATAAAGGACTACCATATACTTAGATTATCGTATTGAAACTTTTTATTGAATTGACTCAAATCTCATCTCTTTTTCTCAACAGTCTCCAAAAAATCAAAAATCACACACTCCAACAAAATTTTCTACAAAACCTCACTTTGCGCCCAAAAAACACCACACCTCAAGGAAAGTCAGTTGAATAGTTTATTTATATGAATTATACCAAATAATAATTGCCATAGTAGTAATTAAAAACAAAAATTAATCCAAGAATATTTTGTTCAAAAACAATATAATTGATATAAATTCTCAATTTATCCATCTCTCTTCACCCTTTAGTGGAACCACTTCATTAATTCTAAAAATATATATTTAAAAAATGAACTTATGGAACTCTAACATTCATTAAAGCGTTAATAAGTTGTTTTTGTCACGAATGTCAGAGCCGTCTATGTACAGTATGTGGTAGATAATTAATGAGGAGTCGAGTAAAAATTGCCATTGAATAATTTATATTCAAACTATACATGCAGTATTTGGTGATTAATTATCATTCTAAAATATATTTACCACTTTTTTCAGAGCGATTAAAAAATTAAGTTTTTTTTGTTAACATCTAACAGGGAGGAGAGGCAAGTACCATTCTATAAAAATTCCAGCTAATGTATGTATATGTTGATCTATAGCTAAGTATATGTTGGATGTAAAAAACTCAAGCAATTACGAACAGATAATGAGGAATTTTTGCGGTGTTGAAGTAAATTGAATGCACAAATAAAGCTTAAATAATTTTTGGAGTTGGAGATTTTTTTATGAAATACACTTTATCCTTGCGTTATTTGTGATGACTTAAATAGTTAATAGTAATCAGATGTTTATCAAAAGATCTATTTAAAGTTGATCATATTTATTCACTTTTCGGCGGAAGGACATTACTCATCATCAATCCAAAAAATCACACTTGAGATTTTATTTCTTCAGAAAATTAGTCTTTTACCTTAACAACTTTATGGTGAAATTCCACTCTCTATCGGAAGGGCCGGAGAAATTCTTCGTACTTTAAATAATTTTTTAAGAATTTGTCGCTTTGAATCTAACGGATCCTGTGCCTATTTGTGCTTCATAAAAGAACAATTCATATTGTAGAAAAATATCGTGCTGAGTCATTTCAGCCTAAAGTGCAAAAATGGGCGTTTCCGCCTAAAGTGCAAAAATAAAAAATAGTCCCAAACTTGTTTGTTAGACCTGTTAGACCAAAAGTATAAAAAGAATTGTTGTGCAGAATTTCATGCTGATTCTAATGGTATAAAAATTTTCCTGAAACTACGACAAAAATGTCGAAAAAATAGGAAAACCATGATTTCTCAATAATTTTGACTTTTTCGATATTTTTATCGTAGTTTCAGGAAAATTTTTATACCCATCAGAATCAGCATGAAATTCTACACAACTTTTCTTTTTCTACTTTTGGTCTAACAGGTCTAACAAAAAAGTTTTCTGGGACTGAAATGTTATTTTTGCACTTTAGGCCGAAACGACCATTTTTGCACTTTAGGCTGAAATGACATAGCACCGAAAAATATAATACAACAAAAACCTAATGGATCCGGTACATATTAATTTAAAAAATGGAATTTTATTTTTATTTTTTAGTTTTACGAATTGTACAAAGATGCTGGGTTCGTGCCCATTGAAATTTGCACGAGTGGAATCATTGCTCTGTTATGTTTGATTGGGATCTGTCTTAATTCGAGTCTCATCTTTGTCACCATCAAAACAAAGTAAGATTAATCTAAAGACAAAAAAAATGACAAGAACAAGAAATGCCTTTGTAATTCCCAATCAAATTTATCGGAGTTAAAAGTCGAAATGCAAAAAATAAGCGATTGAAAATTTTATGACCATCGCCAATAAATTTTTTTATAAACATCTTTATGGTAGAAAATAAATTGTAAAAGTTTATGGAATCAGAAAAAGGCACAGACCCATAAATATTATATCTGATTAGTTCCTTGCATTCCCCGTGCAACATTCTGATCGCTCTCTACGCGCTCTCGGCCTCCTTTCTGCTCTCCGGATATACCATCAAATTCTTCGTTTTCCTCTTCGGGATCAACTTCATTCCCCTTAGGACTTGCTACTTCCTCATCGTTATCCCTACGATTGGTGCCGGATTTGCTACTCGGCTACAATTGTGCATTGGTCTGGAACGGTTTGCCGAAGTTTCTTTCTCAATATGGTACTTTTTTCAAAATGAACTTTTTCAGATAAAATCTAAATCCATGTTTATAGAAAAGTATACAATAAATTAATAAGAATTTTATTTTCTATTAAAATTTAAATAAAATGAATATACTCATATTTAAATAAAAATAGATTGAAGCCTATATAAAATTAAATAGTCTTTTTAAAGGTTTAATTAACGCGGAAAATATTTTGTTTTCAAATTTGTTTTAATTTGTTGTTGCTTTTCTATGGCAATTGCAACAATTTTTGTTTATATCGCGGCTAGTCATCATTGGAACAAGTTTGTAAATGTATTAAAATATTTAATTGCTACATAGTTTATTTCGTGCTTACGCGTTAGTTAAAAAATGCAAATAGTCGCGTTAGTTAAAAAGTGCAAATCCTTTCAAAAAGTGCAAATAGTCGCGTTAGTTAAAAAAGTGAAAATCCCTAAAAAGTGCAGATGATCATATTAATTATTAATCAATAAAATTATAAATATAAATTGATCTAAAATGACAAATAAAAGAACGCAAAAATACACCAATTTCGGATTTTTC
>LDKF01002031.1:0-12205 GCA_001026735.1 Rotylenchulus reniformis | reverse complement strand
GAAAAATCCGAAATTGGTGTATTTTTGCGTTCTTTTATTTGTCATTTTAGATCAATTTATATTTATAATTTTATTGATTAATAATTAATATGATCATCTGCACTTTTTAGGGATTTTCACTTTTTTAACTAACGCGACTATTTGCACTTTTTGAAAGGATTTGCACTTTTTAACTAACGCGTAAGCACCGTTTATTTTTAATAAAATCAGGCCAGTGATGTGCAGCTATATTGACATGAATTATCTCCCCGAAATTGCGACTCACACGAATGTTGTTAGTTTCATCAGTTATATTGGGGAATTTATTTCCTATGCACTGATTTGGATGGTCATTTGGTGCAGAAAATCGGCAGGTTTAAATTTAAACAAAATATTTTAAAATTATTTATTTTTATTGTAAATTTCAGTATCGACTAAAAACAAAAAATTGGCACTTTCTTTGACAATTCTGATTACCGTTAGTTTAGTTTTCTATATTTTGGTAAGTCAAATATTTACATTAATTAAGATCTTATATAATTTAATATCCATTAAATAATATTTACTTATTAAGTAAGACTTTAAGAAAAAAACAATCAAATGGCTAGGAAAAACCTGGTCCAGTGCTAGATCGTTCCGGCATGAGTGTCAGAATAGGTGTTTTGGCTAGAAGTGCTAAAATGGATAATTTAGAGAAAAAATTGCAAATGAGCGTTCGATCGAAAAATAAAAAAAACATTGAACAGTTAAGTTATACTATTTATTTCTTGAGAAAGTGCCAAAAGGGCGTTTCATGATAAAAGTATCTAATAGGAATAAATAAACTTTTACTTATATTATTTATTATTGGATTATAAAATTTTTCAATGTTAAATATGCTAATGTTCCATTATAAAAAAAACCGTTTTTCTATTTTTGGATTTTTAGCCGAAACGCCCAATTTGCAATTTTCCTTTTCTTTAAAATATCCATTTTGGAACTTTTAGCCGAAACAACCTAGCACGAAATGGTCCAATCATTCTTATAATTTTAAGGCTTTTTGGACTAAAACGGTAATATATAGAATTATATTCTTTATTTGATCATTAAAATTTCATTCTCAGAATTTTGGCCATTAGCAATTTTTTATATATTTTTCATCTTTTTGGTGTTATTTCTTATGTTTCACTAGGGTTTGATTCTTACCCGTCTGGTAATACCCAAGCTCCACTTGGACATATCAATAATGGAATACATAATTTGGCCCATTTCGCATGGCACTTTAGTGATGGCCCATAGTAGCATCACGCCAATACTCTTTCTTTGCAGGTTAAATTTTAAAATATTTTTTTAATAATTGTTATTTTAGCCAAGAATACTCAAAAGCATTTCGAATTTGTTTCCCCTTCAATCGACTGCAATCTAGAGTTGCTTCCTTGGGATTTGATAATTAATTTGTCACTCAATAATTAAAAATTATTACCATCAATAGATTTATTATTTTTGTGTTTATTAAATAATCATATCAATATATCTAACATACAATAAGTTGCTTTAATAAATAGAACATTGAAAAGGTGTGAATTATATTTTTAATGTTTGCAACTTTAATTTTTCAAAGGAAAAATGACACTTTCTTTAATAATTGCACTATTCCGCTGGATTTATCAAAATATATATGATAGGAACAAAAACGAAAAAAAATGTGGAATGGACCAATATTGTACGCCATAAGCAGGTCCCTGTTCTTTGTTCCTGATGTGAGGAAGTTCGGCATCTACACGGCTACGTGTTTCTCGAATTCCACGGAAACCTGTTTCCGGAGTTGTTTGGTGTGTCGATGCACATCTGTACCCAATGCCAGAATAATTAAGTACTACTCAATGCTTGTACCCAGAAGTCAAGGCCTATTTCCAAGGCTTGGCACTATTTTGGCTTGATACTATTTTTAAAATTGAATACTATTTTCTTACGGTTGCTCTTCAGTGCCGGATCTTGCTGTAGAATTTCCTTTTTTGGGCTTACTATAGAAAAAAGGAACCGAAAATAATATTAATAAAAATTACGTTATTATCAAATTTCAACTTACTATAGAAATTACCATTGTCGTATATTCATGTCGAAATTTTCCGGCATTATTCTTACTGTCGAAAAATTCCATTGTCAAAAATAATCATTCTAGCATCAAGCAGGTTCGACAACCAATTTCAGTTAATCTCGGATGGGTTAGGATTAGCTTAATTCTTTCTTATTTATTTATAATTCATTTATGCTTTATCAAAATTGAAATTCTAATAGATAATCTTTATTTTCCGAATTTCATTACGTTCTTTATTCATCAAAAATAAAATACATTACTAGGATAAATATTTTTTTAATTTATAGAAAATCATTGTAACCTTATTTTTTCAAATTCACCTTTTGAGTAAAAATTTATAATCAATAAAAATTGAAAATATTTTTTCGAATTTTATCAAATTATATTTCCTTTGTTAACATTTTCAAAATGTCTAATAGATGAATAATGGGATGTATTCAATAAGCAAAAATTTTTTGTTTAATAATTGCATTTCTTTTTTCCAAACACAATTAGACAAATTATTGTTGTGATTTTAAATTCACTTAAAAATGAATATGAATATTTTTATCTAATGATACATATTCATAAATTTATAACGAACAAAATATTTTATTTAGAAAAATGTCTGCTTCTCTACTTGTCATTCCGATAGTGTTATTTCTCGAATTCTACTTCTCTGGCTATGCCCTACACCAATCTGTATTACATCGTGTCAAATTGGAAAATCAAAAACAAAATTTGATGGGGAAACTAAATCAATTTTCGACATTGGAACTTCAAGAGTTCACAAATGCCCAGACCATTTATGACTATCGTGACTATCAGTATTACATACAAGTGACAATCGGTAGGAACATCCACCGATTATGAAGTTCATATATTTCTTCAAAAATTTTACTGCGATTTAATCTTATCTCTTTCAGCCAAAAATCAAACAATTTTCACCGAGGTTTATCTAATAATTTAATTTTTATGTAATCTTTATACTATATAAATTTCGTTTTAAATTAAATCAATTCATATCTATGCGAATTTTTTCCTAATATCAAAATCTTGGCGAAAATCTTAATTTAAATATTTTGGTAAAAAAATTAAAAACAGAAAAATAATTTTTTGCCATATATTTCAGGACAGGAAAAATACTCTGTTTGATGGTCACTAAAGTGCAACAAACAATTTTAAGCCATAATCAATTAATGAATAATTATTTTAAATTTTTCCTCTTCGTTGTCAGGTTCCAACTATCAGACATTTTTGGTCTTGCTGGATACCGGCTCTCGCGTGTTTTGGGTGCCCGATCAGAGCTGTAAATCGACAATTTGCACTTCAAAAAAACGATTTTTTCAAGATGCATCACATTCTTACTATCCAACAAATCAGATTTTCAGAACCAAATATGGAATAGGACAAGCACAGGGATTTTATGGCATTGACACAGTAGGAGTAAGTAAAACATGCCCAAAAACAAATTAAAATTTTCAAAAAAAAACCATCAATATATCAAAGATTTTACTTAATTCTCGGAAAAAATGCATCTGATGAAATGATTTTTTACAATGAGTTACAAAAATCTAAATCCATGAAAAAGAATTTTTATAGATGTTACTATTAATTGTATTGGCATGTTCGCTAGGATTAGTACCAATTTAAAAAAAGTTGGTGTAATTGAGCTCGAAATTTAAGAATTAAAGTTGACAGTTCAGGCTATCCGACTTTTGCAGACCCGTCATTTGCGGACAATTGGTTTTGATTCTTTCAATAGCAATCTAAATAAAATCGATTTGATGTCAAAAAATAGATAAAAAAATTGGCTACAAAATAAGCTTGCTAGAATTGGTCATCGATGAAAAAAAAGTTATAGTCAAAATATGCTTCATTTGGCTAATTTACAATTACATCATAATAGAAAAGCATTATCACACCATATTCCCTCCAAAATATGGTATTTCTGAAGGAGATGTACTGATAATTTATTGATTAGCTTAAAATATTTCAAAAATTTTCAACAGTTTGGCATTCCGCCCGTTTTTACGGTGCCGGACTGCTATGTTGGACAGGCCACCCTAATTGAGCAATTTGCACTTCCCGGATTCAACGGAATTTGCGGACTGGGGCCGGTTGATTACGATGGCGTGGATTCGCCCATTTTGCAGGCATTCAAACAGGGCATTTTGCCAAAACCAATGTTCAGCATCTACCTGGAGAAGGACGGGATCAATGCCAACGGATCACCAGCTGGAGGTAAGTCAGAAAGTTCGTCAGTAAAATTATAGGGTTTTGAGTCAGAAAGTTGGTCAGTAAAATCATAAAGTTTTGAGTCAGAAAGTTCGTCAGTAAATCTTAATGTTGAGTAAGAAAATAATTTGGTAAAAGTCAAAAAGAAAAGTCAGCCGAAATTTACATGAAGATTAGAATGTGAGATGTCAGCAGTTTATACTGTATGTATATTATTTTACAGTTGTAACCTGGGGAGAAATTGATACTGTGAATTGTTGTAGTCATGTTGACTATGTGCCTTTGCTGCCAGTCGACGGTCACTGGACATTTAATATCAGGGTAAATTTTCGATAAGAATTATGACTAGAGACCGGACAGGGGAGCGGTTTTTGGTCATTTTCTTTTAGATTTCTATGAGCAAAAAAATCAATGTTTTTAAAATATTTTAGGGATAAATTTTGCTCACATTTTGCTTTCAATGGCCTGAAAATGGTAATTGTCCTGAGGCAATTTTCGAAAAATAGTTGCTTATAACTTTTTTATGGGATTACATAGAGAGTTTGTTTAAACTAGAAAAAATCGGCCATAAAATATAAACAATGCCATTGGCAAAAAGAAAATTAGCAATTTTTAAAAGGGACTTTTTGGTTTTTTAAATTAATTTACCTGAAGCAATTAATTTACCTTTAATGACATTATAAATTTTAGGGAATATGTTATGGGGGATACTGTAACAACCAAATAAAGAAGGCCTTCACGGACACCGGGGCCAGCATGATCCACGGACCCTATAAGGCGGTATTTGAAATCTGGGCCAAGATGGGTGTTAACAAATCGGACAGGACTCTGCCCTGCAATGCCGATATAAAACCTTTGGAGCTGAAAATTGGGCGAAAAGTGTATAAATTGCCCAAGGTAATGGATAAAATTCAAAAATTATATAAAATATACCAACACATTATTAAAATAAGTTACAAATTTCATTCATTTATAGAAGCATGAAAATAAATTGGGAATAATTTCGAAAAATAATCAAGTTATATAAAATAGAAGTAAATAACGTATCATGAAAATATAGATCGATCTATTCAAAATTAAGATTTTTAAATGAAATAACTGCAAATAAAATAAAATTTAGGATCTGATCATCAGGGAATATCAACCGGGATCTTGTATGTCTCTGTTGTCACCGGAAACTTTCATCACTGATTACTGGATCCTTGGCGATCCATTTATCCACCAGTATTGCCAGGTAAAAAATTAAATTAATACAAATTAAAAAATATTTTAGATCCATGATTTCGGTAACCGACGCATCGGATTTTCCCGCTCAAAACGAACAGAAATTTGAGATAAGCAAATACCGGTTATTTTTCTAAAAAATTGTTGCTATAATATTTTTATTCTATTTTATAATACGATGAATATAAAATGTATATTATATTCTTATAAAATATGTATGTATAATCATATCCTTTTTGCATAAAAAGTTTTTAACTTGATTTATTATTATTTTTTATTTAATTAAGGATTGCTCATAAATTTATAAAATTCTTAAAATTTTTCTGATGATTAATCATTAAAACTTTCATTGTTATTTTGCGACGACGAAGATTCAACCTCTGTGCTATTATATATAGGTATGTGGAATCGAAAATCGAAACAATGGTCGGTATAAAAAATTGATGGAAGGTCTTTTTATTGATTCCTTATCCTATCCTTAAAAATAAAAAAATTCTTTTTTCATTAATATGAATATGTCCATGAAAACCGAAGAATTTTTGATAAAATAATTTTTCAGGAAATTTAATATTCGATAATTTAAATTTCATTGACCAGATACTATGTCTTATTTTCTACCTCTTCTGTCGAAAGTACTATTTTATGCTTTATTTTCCTCTGTTCTTGCTTTGCGCCAATCCAAAATGCATCGAGTTAAATTGGAAAATCAAAAACCCAATTTTGGATCGAGTCAAAATAGCTTTTCAGCATTGCTTTTACAAGGGCCAAGCAAGACGCTGAATGTTTATGACTATCGCGATTTGGCATATTACATACAAGTCACAATCGGTAAGCAAATTATCTATATTAAAATATAAACTATAAAAAATATTGAACAATTTATAGGTATACCCAATTTTCAGGTTCCGATAATCAAACCTTTTTGGTGGTTCCGGACACAGGTTCTTCCATGTTCTGGGTGCCCGACTCGAACTGCACATCAAGTGTTTGCTCGGCAAAACACCGGTTCCACCAAAGCACTTCCAATTCCTACATTCGTTCAAATCAGAATTTCTCTATCCAATATGGCACCGGAAACGCCTGTGGAAATTATGGCATTGATACGGTTGGGGTAAGCAGGAATTTTAGTTTAGTTTTATATCAATTGCCTCCCAATCCTAATTAAAAAAAGGAATAAACATAGTGATTTTTGGTCCTTTCCAGTCATTCCAACATGTATCCATAAGATTTTATAGTACCTAACTATTAAGTGTTAAGTTGTTGTGCCGACATTTGCGGCTCATTCATTATAACTAGGCTCAAACAAAACTTAAGAAAAATAAAATAGAATAAAAAAATAGCTACGAATTGAGCTAATGACCATTTAATTTTAACCAAATATAATATTGGCCAAATTCATAGTGTTGGGCCACAACCTTTTTTTTTTGTTATACACTGCACCCTGTCGACGGTATTCCCCCATTTCTGCGGTTGCCTGTTGGGTCGTGCTAACTGCTAACAACCACAAGGGTTGTTCAACCACATTAGTAGCTGTGGTGTGTACAGATGGTCGTACATGTTTGTGTGCTCCCCATGGGCTTGAGTATATGTCTGACATGACGGTGGGATTCGAACCCACGTTCCGGGAGTTGCCATCCCGTGTGATAGACCACTACACCACGCCACTCTTTTCCACAATAGACAAATTTAAATGGGAATGGCTCATTCTGCATTTTTTGAATTATAGCGAGAGCCACAAATGTCGATGTTGCAAATGGCATATAACCGTTAAAGTTGTTCCTTTTCAGGTGGGCAACCCACCGGTGTTCTCCGTTACCAATTGTTACGTGGGACAAGCGACCGAAGTCGCCGACTTCTTCAAACAAAATCCGGAGTTCGACGGTGTTTTCGGTCTTGGCCCTCTCCAGCGCAATGGCGTTGACTCGCCAATTCTACAAGCATTCAAACTGGGAATTTTGCCCCAATTATTCACCATTTATCTGGAGCAGGACGGGGACAATGCGAACGGAACACAAGGCGGAGGTGAGAAGCATGTTGAATTTGCACCAAAAATATAAATATCTTTCTAAAATGAAAAAGTTTAATGGCAATTAAAAATAAAAGTTTAGATAGGGAAAAATGAATGGGTGAGGAAGACAAAAAACGAAATTTTTATTTGAACGATCAGAGATTATTAATCTTTCAACATGTAAAATTTAATTGATAGCCATTTTTTTAAACCCTTAAAGTTATCACTTGGGGTGCCATTGATACAGTGAACTGTGAGAAAATGGTTGATTATGTGCCTTTATTGACATCCGATTTGCATTGGGCATTTAACTTCACGGTATCTTTTCTTTTTCGCTTTATTTATACATGCTTATATTATTTATTAATTATTCATTGGTTTAAGTAATTATATTATCGTTTGTTTTTTTATTGATCTAATCAACATCAGAATCAGGAAATTTATAATGAACTTCAATATACCAATAATAATAAAAAAATTGAAATTATTATTTTTTATTTAAATCATCTTTTACATATATAGGGTATTTGCTACAAGGAATACTGCAACATTGAGGTTATGAAGGCCATCACAGACACCGGGACCAGTCTGATCCATGGGCCTTACTACATTGTGGACAAAATATTGAAAGAGATGGGTGTGAACACAACGGACAACACAATTCCATGCAACGCCGAAGTGCAACCACTGGTGCTGAAGATTGGCGGCAAAGAATACAAATTGCCAAAAGTATAAATCATTGGGAATAAGCCTTAGTTATTTTGAAAAATGTAGCTTTATTGCCTAAAAGATATATGAAAAAATTTTAAAATTTAAATAAATATTAATGTTAAAATTAAAATAGTCTCTCGATAGAAATGGACTTTTCTATGATCTTATGAAGCGAATTCCTTCTTGTAAAATAGTAGAGAAAAAATGGATAATTGTAAGGAAAAAGAAACAAACAACAATCATTTAACATTGCATGCTTGCGCGTCATAAAATCATAGAGGTGGAAAAAAAGATTTCATTTCTATGGATTTTTTGCGCTGATTTTAAAATTAATAAAATAAGAGATTAATTAAATTTACAGGAAATGATTATCAGAGAAGTGAAAGAAGACGGTGTTACATGTTGTATGCCTTTGTTGAAGCCAATATATAATTTGTTGCAAAATTACTGGCTTCTCGGAGACCCATTCATCCATCAATATTGCCAAGTAAAGAATTTTTTTACAAATTTATATATTTTATTTTTTAGATCCACGATCTTGGCAATAAACGCATCGGATTCGCACTTTCAAAACGCACAGAAATTTGAAAAACTGATGGGATTATTGATGTTTTTTTGAATTTACAAAATTCAAAAATTGGTGCAATAAATTTGTATCAATCTTAAAACTTACTTAAAAACATATCTTACTTATCCTAATTTATTATTGTCATTGCTGTTGTATTTTTTCGATTTTTTCCTTATACATTAATTTAAAAAAAAATTTTAATTACAAAAATAGTGTTAAAATAGAATGAATTAAAAGATCTTTAAAAAAATTATGAGCAATTTACTATAAATATTTTATAATAAAAAGGTGAAATATGTTTAAAAAATCCTAAAAAAGAATACCGTATTTCCTTTACTATATTTTCAATCCTCACCGAAAGGGGCCTTCTATAAGAAGTAGGCCTTACATATATTACTGTAGATAAAATGTGGTAATTTAAAAAGAAGAGAAACGGGAAGTTCTTGTTTGAAAGATTTATGGGTTCAATAAATATAAAAAATTCGAAAAGAAAAAATTCTGAGAGTCTATAGATTCAAGTAGTTTTTGACGTCTATCCTGAAAATCGGAAGAAACTTCATAAAAAAACAGGGCATGAGATAATAAAAAAAAAATTGGGAGCAAAAAAATTATTCAATTGTCAGTTTGATGAGCTCGACAAGATGAGAAGGCTAAAAATTTTCTATAAATTTCCCCTTCGAGCATTTAGAAAGTTCTTATCAGTCTTGATGTTCTAAAATGGGATTTTCTTGTCTTTGGCATCGGAATTCTGGAGAATTTTTTGAGCTTTTTCTCTTTATTCCATATTATACCCAAACAATCTCCAGATAAGGATTTCCTGTTTCCCCCTGATTTTAAATTATTTATTCTCTTTTAGAATTTGTTTAAATTTAAAGTAAATTATTCATAATTGTTAAAATGATTTTTTATTCATTTTATTTTGATACTATTTTTGTAATGACATAGCACCAACTTTATTCATCTCTAAAATTTAGGTAATATTTTAAATCACCCTCTTTAAAGTAAAAATTTTACTTTTCCCCATAGTTTTCTGGTTATGGGTTCATTCATTTTAAAATAGTGATTTAAATTATAAGAATATTCACCATTTTTTGGAATTTTGTAAAATATCATTCCCCCCTCCCCCACTTTTTAGGTTTTTTACAGTTTTTAATGCTAAACATTTCTATTGTTACGTTCTTCTGCAATGATATGCATATTTGTATATGTTTTAGATACGAACTTCTGATCGGGATGTGCCAGAAAATGATGGCACATTCCGAGCATAATCAGTGCCAAAAAGGCAGGAAATTCCAAATTTTTAATTTGCATAGAAAATATTGTTGTCTAGGTTTTTCTCTGTCATTCAATTCTCCTGTAGCAGATTATATATAAGAAATTCTATTTTTTGATTCTCCATTCTAGCATGACCTTAGAGGAATTCTCTTCATAATATCATGGCTCTCCAGGAAGCAAATTTTCATTTTACACTGGTACTTCGGGGAATCGGGGAAGGTGAAGCAGCTGGAAAAATGGAAGAGATGAATATTAAGTACATATAAGAATAATTCAATCAAGTGTCCATAACTAATGTTTTGTTTCACCTGTATTAAATTGTCTGAAAAGATAACTTATTTAATTTTAATTTTATAACTTATTTAATAGGAAATGTTCCAACTTTTCTACATCATTTTGTTGGTTATCCATTTTTCTGCCAAATTGAGCAAATCGTTGCAAAATTGTCCTTCGGATTGGTTTGGCTTCAACGAATCATGTTTTAAGGTTTGAATATCAAGATTGAGTGAATTGCGGTATTTTGCTTTCAGATTTTTACTGATAATTCAATACCCATGCAGAGGGCCAGACAGGCTTGTCATAACAACGGAGCGGACTTGGCATCGGTTCATAGCGCCGATGAAAACGTATTTTTGACAAGTAAGCAGTAAACAGGAACATTTTATGAATGAATCCAGAATAATGGGTGCTAATTGAATAATTTCTCTTATAATTTTATTAATTTTATGAAAATAATTTAATTGATTAAAAACTATAATATTTTAATAATTCTTTATCTAATCATTCCTTGATGATACTGTTCTATTTTGTGGATTTACTTCAATTTATTAAGTCAAGAATATAGCCAAAAATTCAGCTACAAAGGTAAGCAAGCCCTAATAAGCCAATGGTCCATAGAGGAAAAAGGTTGTGGCCAAAATACCATCAATTTGCTTTAAAAATTTTGGCCTATTTTTTCTGAATAGACCAATCTAAATGGACATTAAGCTGATTTTTTAATTAATTTTTTGCTCTATTTTATTGACATCAAACATGTTTCTTTAACAATGTATGAACCGAGTTATAACGAATTGCAAGCAAATGACGGGATACACATCAGCAGAAAAGTGTGCGCCTTTTAGGACTGCTCGGCCCACCTTCCTCCAATACCTCGGCGTCCCCCTCCGTGTTCTACATCGGATTGTTCATTTCGCGTCGATTCCTCGGCCTCCAACCGGAGACACTTTGGTCCGACGGATCGCCAGTGGACTTCTTCAACGGGCCAGAGGACTCGCTGCTGGACCACACTTGGGCCGATGGGCATTTTTATTGGCCAGAAAACTCAGAAAACTCGTCATCATCCTTTGGCAATTGTGTGCTGATGGGACAGGGACGGCAAAGGTGGATGGACACCCGATGCGACACGCCGGCCCAGGGATTCTTCTGCAAAAAGGTCCAATTTCGTAGTGTACTTTTGCGATTTTTTATTAATTTTAGGAGGGTGAAGAAAATAGGATGCATTTAAAATTAAAGAAAATTTAAGAAAATATATTTTGGAACTATTTTGACCAATAATCAGCAGGTGAAATTACTAATTTGATTTAAAACAATCCTCTCTATATAATTTTTTGGCTGAAAGATACCTGGTTGTCTCTTGTAAAAAGAAACACCATTTATCAACCATTTTTTAAAAATTTGTTTTAACTACATATATACTCACAATTTTATCCCTTCTATTATATTAATATTGAAATGCATTTTCAATTCATTTGCGGGAAATTATGTGCCAAAGTTAGTATGATTGAATATTATATGCGCTTAATTACTTTTATGGTAAAATACATTAGATTTCTTTCCTCTTGTCAATTTTGCATTCCTTTCTTAGAATCATAATTTTAAGTGAAAAATGTAAATTATCAATCCATGAAATTTAGGTAGCGGCACAGATTGCACCGATCATGTCCTATGGCAATACCATGGCGACCTTATCCATTTTGTCCCTTTGCTCCCAGGCCTATGTGATTTGGTTGATCATTGCCAAATCCCCAGATATTATGAGCAACTATCGTTTCTACTTATGCGGAACCACCGTAAAAAATGATGGGTTTTAAATAAAATTTGCAACAATTTTCAGATTTTTGACGCTATCGCCAGCTTTGCCATTGGG